>ONZH01003632.1:0-142500 GCA_900303285.1 Rhinella marina | reverse complement strand
CTAAATCCTATTTAACATCTGTGGAAGGAGCTTAACCCTTTCATGACCGGGCCTGAAAAAGGCCTGAATGTTCAGGCAATTTTTCGTGTGGTGGTTTAGTGACCCTAATTTTTATTTTATTTTACTATCAAAATAGTTTTTGTGATTTTTTTTTTTTACTTGACACTTAGTACTTTGATTTTTTTTAGGTTTTATTTGGGTAAATTCTTATTAGTCATTTTTTAATTATAGCTTTTTATTTGTTAAATATTAAAACTGACAATTACTGCAATGGGTTCCCTATTTAGTGACAATCGTTTTGATATATAACATATATAGGTTTGAGAGAACTATGGTGGTGGTTTCCATTAGTGATGACTTAATTTTTTTTACATTATTTTTATTTGTATTTTTTTCTTTTATTCTTTACATTTTAAATTTATTTTTTGCACATAATTTGTCCCCCAGGACGTCATTAATAGACCACTGGAGGACAGACTTTTTTCACTGTTTCCACTGTAACTGGGGCATCCACAGGAGCCCCAGGTATAAGAGAAGACCCCCAGCCCCCAGTAGGATCAGGGTCTCCTTAGACCCTGCAGCTCTGCTCCTGCCCCCAAAACACCTGGCGATCACGTGACTGCTGGGACTAATAGAGGATGCAGCTTGGCCGCTTCCTGCTCTCCCTTCCTGTGCTATTTCACAATATCCTGCCGGCACTGGAGAAGGCAAAAGCAGTAATCAACCGCTCCCGTCTTCTCCTCAGGGTCCCCTCTGTGTTTGACAGCCAGGACCCAACCTGCTCCAGCTAAATTGCAGGAGCTCATACTACTTGAAGAACATAATTAATCCAGTCATTGTGCCTCTGCATGAACAACACAGGTCTAATTTCATCTGTGCGGACGAGAGTGCGCTAGCGCAGAGGTCGCATCATTAGGGAACGGCTGCTGGAAACTGGGGTACCTCAAATGGAGTGGCCTGCACTTTCCCCGCACTTGAATCCCATTGAAAACCTATGGGATAAGCTGAGTCGCTGTGTAGAGGCTTCTAACTCAGTACCCCATAACCTCAATGACCTGAAGGCTGCTCTTCAAGAAGAGTAGGATGCCATGCCCCAGCAGACAATAAGTTGACTTGTGAACAGCATGAGACGTCATTGTCAAGCTGTAATTGATGCTCAAGGCCACATGACAAGTTATTGAGACATTTAAATTTTTTGTTTGGGTATACCCACCACTGTTGGCTTTTGTTTCAATAACTTGTTTGAAATTAGGAAATCACCATTGCATGCTTCTACTTAAATGCCCTACTTTTATAATATTATATCACTGTAGCATGAACATTTTTTATTAAATTTCACTCAAAAGCCAAATATTCCTAACTTTTTATGAGTGGTGCATGTGTTGAATATTGTAAGCTAGGCAACACTTCTCTTTGCTTCTGTGAAAAATATATGCTGGCCAGGACTGTCAGGTTGGCACCCACTTGCGAGTGCATTGGGCACCATAGCTGCTAGGTGCCTGCTGTTTTAAACCCGGGACTAATGTCCATGACCAACTGTAATGCTCTTCACCAGTATTTAACCCTTCAGATGCCATGGTCAAATGTGACCACAGCATCTGAATGCCAAAAACCCAGAAGTGTGCGCTTCCGGGTGTGTTCCAGAGTCAGAGTCAGATATGGCAGGGCTAATGCACTAGAGTCTATAAGAGAAGCAATCTGATGATTGCTTGTTATAGTTCTCTATGAAAACTAGAAAAAAAGTTGTAATAAAAATATTTTAGAAATATGAAAATTCAATTCCTTTCCCCAAACTGATAATAAAACAAAGATATTCATAGCATGGGCACTGGATTTCATGTACTATTAAAATACAAATATGTTCATTCCATATGGCAAAGTAAAAAAGGCTGATCTTCCATTTTTTTTGGTCAATTCACAAAAAAAAAAAAAAAAAAAAAAAAATATAATAAAAAAAAAAAAAAAAAAAAGGATCAAACCGTCATACACGTCCCAAAATATATGAAAAGTACAGATCGCCCTGCAAAAAAGTAGCTATCACATAGCTTTGTACACAGAAGTACAAAAAAAGGTTATAGCGGTCATAATACGTTTTTTGTTTTTTTCAGTATTAAAAACGCAAGAAAAACTATACATATGTGGTAGCAATGTAATCGTACTGACCTTAAGAACGAAAGTAACTTTTACAGTTTAGTGAACTCTGTAAAAACAAAATCCAAAAAGCGGTTGTGGAAGTGCATTTTTCAAATTTTACCTCATGTGGAATTTCTTTTCCAGCTCCTCATTAACCCCTTCAGGACCCTACAATTTTTCACCTTAAAGGGATTGTCCAGGTTCAGAGCTGAACCCGGACATACCCTTAATTTCACCCAGGCAGCCTGCCTGACAACAGCATAGAAGCATTTCTGGATCGTGCAGGGCAAGGGCTCGTTTACAATAACGTCATCGGAACTGGGCTAAATGTCTTTGCCTGCGAAGCTCTTGTCAGGCAGGTTGCCTGGGTGAAATTAAGGGTATGTCCGGGTTCAGCTCTGAACCTGGACAATCCCTTTAAGGTGAAAAATTGTAGGGTCCTGAAGGGGTTAATGAGGAGCTGGAAAAGAAATTCCACATGAGGTAAAATTTGAAAAATGCACTTCCACAACAGCTTTTTTGTAAAATACATAGTAATACCTCCAAAAATAGTTATTACTTTACATTCCACATATGTCTAGTTCAGGTTTGGATCATTTTGAAAATGACATTTAATTTTTTTGGGACGTTATAAGGCTTAGAAGTCTAGAACCAAATCTGGAATTTTTTCAGAAACTTTCCAAAAAACACTTTTTAAGGACTAGTTCAGGTCTGAAGTCACTTTGTGAGGTTTATATAATAGAAACCACCCAAAAATGACCCCATTCTAGAAACCCATTTGTGATCGTAAACTGCTGTATGGGCACACAGCAACGCGTAGAAGGAAAGGAATGTCACATGGTTTTTGGAGGGCAAATTTCACCGGGAAAATTTTAAGTAGTCATGTCACATTTGAAGACCCTCTGATGCACCCCTAGAGTAGAAACTCCAAAAAAAGTGACCCCATTTTGGAAAGTACGGGATAAGGTGGCAGTTTTTTGGTACTATTTTAGGGTACATATGATTTTTTGTTGCTCTATATTTTTGTGAAAAACCTTTTTTGTTTTTATTTTTTGTTATTTACAACGTTCATCTTACAGATTAGATCATGTGATATTTTTATAAAGCAGGTCATTACAGACATGGCAATATCTAAAATGCATATTTTTTTATACAATAATATTTTTGAAACAAACAAAAAAAAAAACAAACATGTTTTAGTGTCTCCATAGTCTGAGAGCCACAGTTTTTTTTTTCTGGGCAATCGTCTCAGGTAGGGGCTAATTTTTTGTGGGATGAGAGGACGTTTAGATTGGTACTATTTTGGGGGGCATACTCCTTTTTGATCGCTTGGTGTTCCACTTTTAGTGATGTAAGGTGACAGTTTTTATTGTTTACTTTTTTTTTTACGGTCGTTACGGATGCGGCCATACCAAATAGGTAAGTTTTTCTTTTTTTTTTTTAAACAACTTTATGTGTTTTATTTTGGGAAAGGCATTTTTTTTTTACGTGAAACTTCTTTTCTTATGGAAAACTTTTTTTTACTTTTTATTTTTGTCATACTCTGGGACTTCAACTTCTAGGGGTATGATCCCCACTGCAATGTATTACATTATGTATTGGTTGTCAGTTTCGATGCTGACAGCCTGCCTGTGAGACCCAGCCTCAGGGCCTGGATCTCACAGGCTTCCATAGAAGCCAGTCCCGATGCCTATGAAAGGCATTGGAGCTGCCTTCTGCGACATTGGGTCCCTGTCACTGCAGCACGGGGACCCATGGAGATGTGGAGGGCACCCATACCCTCTGCAAACCCCATGCATGCTGCAGTCAGCTTTGACCGCGGCATACAAGGGGTTAATACACCGGCATCGGTGTTTTCACAAATGCCGGCGTGTGCAGCAGGTCTCTGGCCATTTGTGACTGCAGGACCACTGCTGCTGATCAGGCGGGCGCAGCTCCTGCACCCGCTCGATCAGCACGCCATACATGTACGGCATGTGTCCTTAAGGGGTTAAATGCAATATGAAATGGTAGAATTAGAAAGTGCAACTTGTCTTGCAAAAAACAATCCGACATACAGCTATATTTTGGAAAAATAAAGTTAGTGCCCCGGAAAAGCAGGCAGTGAGACACAAAAGCAAACATTTAAAAAAAAAAAAAAAAAAAACCTCTGGGGCTGAAATGATTAATTCAGTCGATAAAGATAAGATTAGCATTCTTTTCTGTTTTGGAAGAAAAACTAAATTTGAATATCTTTCCCAGAAACCCAAACACTTCCAACTTAGCTTGTCTGGCAAAAATTTAAAATAAAAGAATATCCGAATTTGCATCTCCTCATCCAAGAAAGCGAGACCAGTGTTGCCTGGCATACAATACTAAAACAAGGCCATTTTCTCTTGATACTCTGTTTTTTTTGTTTTTTTTTTGAAGGAAAGTTAGCTTGCATGTCTCATTGAGAGAAATGTAACCCTGGGTGGGGTGGCTGTCTCTTCTAGACGGTTGTTTATTTGGTGAGGCTTTTTAGAAAAAAAAAGTCTAAGGCCCTTTGCAGATTAGCGGGTCACACAGAGTCCGCAAACACAGCTCCTGGCCTGACCTCCCAGCACCTATAGCATTATATTGATTTATGATGCTATGCAGTGCCGGGACTAGGCAGTTTGGTGCCCTAGGCAAAGTAGTCAAATGGCGCCCCCCCAAATTGGCCCCGCCCATTATTATAAGCCCCTCCTAAATATAATAGGCCACTCCCAGCAAACACTGTACAGCTGAAATGATATTGTTGAGTCCCGCCTGTACACATCATACAGAGAGGGGAGGACGTGTCCTGGCTGCACTGCCTGCCTCACATTATACAATAGCAGGCTACAGCAAGGAAGCTCCTTCCCTCTCCTCAGATCCTGATCAAGGCCTGTGGTTCCCCACCACCTTCTGCCACCCACCAGTGACCTGCTGTCCTCACCCAGCTCTGAATCCTCCTTCTGCAAATGGCAGAGGGAGGAGCCGGAGCATCTCCTCTCCTACATAGCGCCCCATACCTCTTACATCCAGTGATGTCACCTTTGTTGCAGACGTTCTCTTTCCTCATCTTCTCCATTCGGACCAGACCGCCATGAAGATTTTTCAGTCATCTCTCGCATCTGCAGAGATACAAACAGACATTAGTTTCCCACATTTCCATCATCTTCACATCTTCTGAACACCTCATCCTGCCACCCCCAATACTGTGCCCCCTAATACTATACTGCAGAAACTGTCCCCTGAAAAATACAACTACCACACAGATAGTGCCCCCTACAACAATTATTGCCACAGAGTCCCCTAAAAAATGACTGTGTCCGGACACTGATAGTATAAAGATAATGTCCCCCAAAAATAATTGTGCTAAATTGATACTGTGCCAGGGTGCCCCCCAAAGTAACAGTGCTCCCTAAAATCCCACCAATAGAAATAATTATCTGCCAGAGCACACTTAATAGTAATGCCCCCATACTAGACATCGTGTTCCCCATAGCCCCCAGTAGTAGCGAAGATCACCATAATACCCCCAAGTAGTAATATTCACCTTGTAATATGACAGAACAAGAAATACCCCCGCTTAGTGCCCGCAGTTGAGCTAATGTCCCCACAATGTATGCCAGTATAAAATACCCCTATATAGTGCCCCAGTAAATGCCCCCATAATATGCCAATAAAAAATGCCCCTTCTTGCTGCCCCCACCAGATGCTCCTATAGTGCTCCTCTCCCCCATGTGCCAGTAAAAATTGCCCCCTTAGTGCCAGATGCCATAGTACCCCCTATAATGTGCCAGTAAAAAAAATGCCCCTTTAGAGCCACCAGATTCCCCCATAGTGCCCCCAAATGATGCCCCTATAGTGCTCCACTCCCCCATACTGCCCCCAGATGCCCCATAGTTCAGCTCTCCCCTATATTGCCCCCCATGTGCCCAAAAAAAGGCCCCCAGATGCCCCCATGGTGCCCCCCCCCTTAATGTGCCAGTAAGAAATGCCCCAGTAAATGGGCCAGTGAGAAATTGCCAGCAGGTGCCCGCTATAATATGGCATCTATGAAAAAAAAAAAAAAAACCCACTAATACTTACCTCCATCAGCAGCAATGAGGTGCAGGCCTCTTCGGGCCTGTGTCCCGCGCTGTGTGCTGCCCGGCTCAGGCGGCGCGATGATAATGATATAATGATGTCATCGCGCTGCCTGAGTTGGCCTCCAATAGGCCGCAGCCATTAGTGCCTGCAGCCTATCAGAAGAACAGGGAAGGGAGACGAAAAGAGATATATATATATATATATATATATATATATATATATATATATATATATATATATATATATATATATATATATATATATATATATATATATATATATATATACACATATACATATATACATATACATATACACATACATATACACACATACATACACACACACACACACACTAGCAGAAAGACCCGGGTATATTTCATCTATTTATTTAATGTTTCTGTGTGTCGTTGCAGAGAGAACGTCAATGCAGCTGACAGAAATTGATTTTTACCTTCATTTTTTCAATCCCTATTGGCTGCGGAGTGGGAGGGGGTGTGGTTTAATGGGACACGGGGGGGGGTTGGGGGGGGTTTAAGTCCTTCATTTCAGGGTGGCCTGAATTATAGGTTAATGCCATGGTAATTTGAGGAAACACAATGGGTAGCAGTGGAAGAAAACATTGCTTTGCGCGGGTATATTTAATCTGTTTCATTTAAATGTTTTTGTGTGTCATTGCAGAGAGAAAGTCATCCTCCCTCCCATCCCTGCAGCTGACAGATGTTGATTTTTACCTTCAATTGTTCAATCTCCATTGGCTGTGGAGTGGGAGGGGTCATGGCCTGACTGAGTCGGGGGTGTGACGTTGCAAGACCTGTGGCGGGGTTTTTGATGGTGGCCTTCTTTTGATGGTGGCCAGAATTACAGGTCGATGCCATGGTAATTTATGAGGACACGCCATGGGTAACAGTGGAAGAAAACATTGCTTTGCACGGGTATATTTAATCTATTTCATTTAATGTTTCTGTGTGTCGTTGCAGAATGGCTGCGGAGTGAGAGGGGGCGTGGCCTGACAGACGGGGCGTGGCTTAGCAAAAGGCTTCGAACGATTGTAGTCTATAATTAGTCTATTTCATCTAAAATTTGTGTGTGTCGTTGCAGAGAGAAATTCACCCTCCCACCCCTGCAGCAAACAGAAGTTTATTTTTACCTTAATTTTTTCAATTCCTATTGGCTGCGGAGTGGGCGTGACCTGACAGAATCGGGGGCGTGGATTAGCAAGACGCTTCGCATGGGTGTATTTAATCTATTTTATTTAATGTTTGTGTGTGTTGTTGCAGAAAGAAAGTCAACCTCCCACCCATCCCTGCAGCTGACAGAAGTTGATTTTTACCTTTATTTTTTCATTCTCTGTTGGCTGCGAAGTGAAAGGGGGTGTGACCTGATAGAGTTGGGGGTGTGGCTTAGTGAGACCTGGGGCGGGAGTTTTAAGTACTTCTTTTAGGGTGGCCTGAATTAAAGGTCAATACCATGCTTATTTATGAGCCCACGCAATACGCAGCAGTGGAGTTAAACATCTTTTATTACTACTGAACTGTAGTAATAGAAAAACACATAAGTTATATTTATGGTAACCGGAATACCTTTAACAGTGTCAGTGAATAGAAATGGATGAGATCCTCAGCTGCTGTTAATTACCTGGTTGTTATAGAAACCTGCCCTCCCTGTGTGTGCCTTTGCAGAGAATGGCAGTTGGAGTTTAAAACCAAAGTTCCCAGTTGTAATGTTGGCTAATGGAGATCATATTTTGGGAATATCTCAGGAACGGTATGTCCTAGAGAGATGAGACCTGGTCTAAAACCTTCCCGGACACCAGAGTTTGGTCGCGCATAGAGAACAGACAGACAGACTCATATATATATATATATATATATATATATATATATATATATATATATATATATATATATATATATATATATATATATATATATATATATATAATATGTGTGTGTATATATGTGTATATATATATATAAAGTGTGTGTGTGTATATATATATATATATATATATATATATATATATATACACATATACATATACACACACACTATATATATATATATATAAAGTGTGTGTGTATATATATATATATATATATATATATATATATATATATATATATATATATATATATATATATATATATATATATATACACACACACACATATACATACATATACACACACATACCCACATACACCAAAAGTTTGGACACCTTCTC
Source organism: Rhinella marina (assembly GCA_900303285.1). NCBI lineage: Eukaryota > Metazoa > Chordata > Amphibia > Anura > Bufonidae > Rhinella > Rhinella marina. The sequence continues at coordinate 134,063 of ONZH01003632.1, read as the reverse complement.
ATTCAAAGAGTTTTCTGTATTTTCATGACTATGAAAATTGTAGATTCACACTGAAGGCATCAAAACTATGAATTAACACATGTGGAATTATATACTTAACAAAAAAAAGTGTGAAACAACTGAAAATATAGGTCTTATATTCTAGGTTCTTCAAAGTAGCCACCTTTTGCTTTGATTACGTAATGCTTTGCACACTCTTGGCATTCTCTTGATGAGCTTGAAGTGAAATGAAGGTCAGTCAGCCAGAAAAATTGGGAAAACTTTGAAAGTGTCCCCAAGTGCAGTCGCAAAAACCATCAAGCGCTACAAAGAAACTGGATCACATGAGGACCGCCCCAGGAAAGGAAGACCAAGAGTCACCTCTGCTGCGGAGGATAAGTTGATTTGAGATCTTTGGTTCCAACCACCATGTCTTTGTGCGACGCAGAAAAGGTGAACGAATGGACGCTACATGCCTGGTTCCCACCGTGAAGCATGGAGGAGGAGGTGTGATTGTGTGGGGGTACTTTGCTGGTGACACTGTTGGGGATTTATTTAAAATTGAAGGCATACTGAACCAGCATGGCTACCACAGCATCTTGCAGCGGCATGCTATTTCATCCGGTTTGCGTTTAGTTGGACCATCATTTATTTATCAACAGGACAATGACCCCAGACACCTCCTCCAGGCTGTGTAAGGGCTATTTGACCAAGAAGGAGAGTGATGGGTGCTACGCCAGATGACCTGGCCTCCACAGTCACCAGACCTGAATCCAATCGAGATGGTTTGGGGTGAGCTGGACCAGAGTGAAGGCAAAAGGGCCAACAAGTGCTAAGCATCTCGGGGAACTCCTTCAAGACTGTTGGAATACCATTTCAGGCGACTACCTCTTGAAGCTCATCAAGAGAATGCCAAGAGTGTGCAAAGCAGTAATCAAAGCAAAAGGTGGCTACTTTGAAGAACCTAGAATATAAGACATATTTTCAGTTGTTCCACACTTTTTTGTTAGGTATATAATTCCACATGTGATCAGCGTTTTTTTTTTGCAATTTCACCCGATTTTTGGAATTTTTTTCCTGCTTCCCACTACACCATATGCAATATTAAATGGTGGCGTTGGAAAGTACAACTTGTCCCGCAAAAAACAAGCCCTCATACAGCTATGTGAACAGAAAAATAAAACGGTTATGGCTGTTTGAAGGCAGGGAGCCAAAACGAAAATGCATAACCGAAAAAACCTCCGGGGGTGAAGGGGTTAAACTTCTCCACAACAGTATCACGGACCTGCCTGGTGTGTTCCTTGGTCTTCATGATGCTTTCTGTGCTTTAAACAGAACCCTGAGACTATCACAGAGCAGGTGCATTTATACAGAGATCCTCAATGAACTTCTGGAGTGAGTTTTATGAACTGAAAGTAAATGGGCCGAATAATTTTGCACGCCCAACTTTTCAGTTTTATTATTACAAAAAAAATTTAAATGATCCAATAAATTTCATTCCACTTAACAATTGTGACCCACTTGTTGATTCTTCACCAAAAATTTAAAATGTTATATCTTTTTGTTTGAAGCCTGAAATGTGGCAAAAGAAGGCGCCACCGATGGCGGTAAGTAGCAGCAAGTCTCTGCTGTTAGAAACAGCAGAGACTTGCCGGCCATGACGCCCACCGCACCCGCGAGCGGGCGTCATTTCCCCGCACGGCATGTACGGCGCTGGTCGGGAAGGGGTTAAAGCCGGATTTAAATACCAAAAGATTTCCCAAGCGTTAAACATCCCAAGGAGCACTGTGCAAGCGATCATATTGAAATGGAAGGAGTATCTGACCACTGCAAATCTACCAAGACCCGTCCATCCCTTTAAACTTTCATCTCAAACAAGGAGAAGACTGACCAGAGATGCAGCCAAGAGGCCCATGATCACTCTGGATGAACTGCAGAGATCTACAGCGGAGGTGGGAGAGTCTGTCCATAGGACAACAATCAGTCGAGCACTTCACAAATCTGGCCTTTATGGAAGAGTGGCAAGAAGAAAGCCATTTCTCAAAGATATCCATAAAAAGTCTTGTTTACAGTTTGCCACAAGCCACATGGGAGACACACCAACTTTTTGGAAACAATGCAAAACAATATGTTTGGCGTAAAAGCAACACAGCTCATCACCCTGAACACACCATCCCCACTGTCAAACATAGTGGCAGCATCATGGGTTGGGTCTGCTTTTCATCAGCAGGGACAGGGAAGATGGTTAAAATTGATGGGAAGATGGATGGAGCCAAATACAGGACCATTCTGGATGAAAACTTGTTGGAGTCTGCAAAAGACCTGAGACTAGGATGGAGATTTATCTTCCAACAAGACAATGATTCCAAATATAAATCAAAATCTACAATGGAATGGTTCAAAAATAAACGTATCCAGGTCTTTTAATGGCCAAGTCAAAGTCCAGACCTGCATCCAATTGAGAATATGTGGAAAGAGCTGAAAACTGCTGTTCACAAACACTCTCCATCCAACCTCAAAGAGCTCGAGCTGTTTTGCAAGGAAGAATGGGCAAGAATTTCAGTCTCTAGATGTGCAAAACTGATTGAGACATATCCCAAGCGACTTGCAGCTGTAATCGCAGCAAAAGGTGGCGCAACAAAGTATTAATGCAAGGGGGCCGAATAATTTTGCATGCCCCACTTTTCAGTTTTATTATTACAAAAAAAGTTTAAATGATGAAATGTAAAATGTTATATCTTTTTGTTTGAAGCCTGAAATGTGGCAAAAGGTTGAAAAGTTCCAGGGGGCCAAATACTTTCACAAGGCACTGTATCTCCTTATATTATAAAAATTAGTTTGTCTGTCTGTCTGTTCTCTATGCACAACCAAACTACTGGACCGATTTTTACCAAATTTGGCACACAGGTACATGAGGTGTCAGGGAAGGTTTTAGACCGGGTCTCCACTCTCTAGGATGTACCGTTCCCGAGATATTCCCGAAATATGACCTGCATTAGCCAATATTAGCCTGGGAGAATTTCTTTTCAAATCCCAACTGTGTATATGTGTGTGTATATATATATATATATATATATATATATATATATATATATATATATATATATATATATATATATATATATATATATATATATTTTTTTTTTATGTATTCATGATTCACTATTCATATATTTTATTTTAATATTACATTTAATGTCTCTAATCATGTGACACTTATGATAATTACATTTGGTCATTAATCTCTTCGCAAGGAGTTAAGTTGATGTGGTTTCTCATAATGGAATGTAGTGTCTTGCCTGACACTTTGTATTGTGGAGGATCGCAGTGCACTCCAGCTTGGATTCAGTCATGTGGCATGATATGCGCTCCGAGCCCCTTTTTGAAAGGGTGGGAGTTTTGAAGCTGGAGCGCACTGCGCCTCTGGGCCGGCCGACGTGGCGTTCCATGAGCTCCAGGCCTCTTTTTGGTTTGCTGCTCGCATCTTTTCCACGCCTGCTGGTATGGCGATTAGACGCCTTTCTATTATGTTTCAGGTAATGATACAGCTGCATCTCATTGTGGAGTGTATAAAAGGATGGTTTTATTGTATGGCACTTTATCTCCAGAAGAAGCCTGTTGGCGAAACGGCGTCGGGAGGAGGCCGCAGTGTGACCTGGCTGAGACCATTTAGGTATATGGATTTGTGATATATAGGTCCTCATACTTCATTTGCCACCTTTTATGTTTCTTTTACTTGAAGCTTTACTGCCCTGTTGATTACATAGATATTGGTGGTGTTTTTGATATTTATTAGCCTTTTTGGTCCTGGGCGGTTCTCACCGCGACCCCCTTGTTTTTGTCTCACCATGACATTCTTTGCTGCTATGTTTTTAATACCTATAATGTTTTTTTTTTTTTGGTGGGTTCTTGGGTATACTATATAGTACCAGGGCACAGTCACTACATGTACATACAAAGTGAGGTTCTTTAACCCTTTTTACCCCGGAGGTTTTTTCGGTTTTGAGTTTTCGTTTTGCGCTCCCTGCCTTGATATAGCCATATATTTTATTTTTCTGTTCACGTGGCTGTCTGATGGCTTGTTTTTTGCGGGACAAGTTGTACTTTCCAACCCCACCATTTAATATGGCATATGGTGTAGTGGGGAAAAAATTTCCAAAAATCAGGTGAAATTGCAAAAAAAAAAAAAAAAAAAAAAAAAAAAAAAAAAAAAAAATTTATAATATATATATATATATATATATATATATATATATATATATATATATATATATATATATATATATATATGCGCAATTCCGCCACAGTTTTACGGGTTTTTATTTACGTTGTTCAATGTGCGTTAAAACTGACCAGTTAAGTTACTTTCATTCTACTGGTCAGTACGAATCCGGCAATACCCAATATGTATAGTTTTTCTTGCATTTTGATAGTGATAAAAAATTATAAAGCTGGAATTTTTTTTTTCCAGTTCTTGACCCCTATAACTTTTTGGTATTTATGTGTACGGAGCTATATGGGGGCTCATTTTTTTGCGGGGCGATCTGAACTTTTTATTGATACCATTCTGGGGTGTGTATGACTTTTTGATCGCTTTTTATTAAATTTTTTTACTTTTTTTTTTTAAAGCGACAAAAAATGGCTAATTGGCCATTTTGATGCTTTTTTCCATTTAGCTTTTTTCCGTATGGGAAATATTTTTTTATATTTTTATAATATGGGCGTTTTCGCACACGGCAATACCCATGATGTGTATTTTTTTTACACTTTTTTTTTATAGTTCCCAACTATAGGAAGCAATCATTTGATTGCTTATATTAGACTCCAATGCACTTACATTGGAGTCTCTGCTGATTTTAGTGCTTTCCTATGGAGCCCTATTGCAGGCAAGGGCTCCATAGGAAAGCCTATGCAGCAGCCTCCTGTCATTTACTATGACAGGTGCTGCGGGCACACTCCAGCTCCTCCGGTCGCCACACGCTACGCTTCCGGTGTTGGCCACCTTCGGGTGCCACGGTCAATTACTGCCAGTCGCAGACGTTAGCCGCGGGTGCCTGCTAGCGGGATATGCAGGTTACCCGCGACCATCACGTCCGCTTCGTGCAGGAGCGGGCGCCATCTTTAAAGTCCCGGCCGGCGCCGTACATGTACGGTGCTGGTCGGGAAGGGGGCAAGAAGCTGGAAGAAGTTTTGCAGTTTCCATCTCTCTCTGTGCTCTATATATTATCTATCAAGCTATCAATCTTTGGGTCACAATATTCTGACATACCAAGGGTACAGGGCATAGCTTATAAATACCATTTTAGTAAATTTGATTATTTTATGTTGACGGTGGCAATTTTTTTTTATTTAAATAGATATTTTTATTTTATATTACAATGTATCAGATCATAACATTCAATACAATTTATAACAAATTATAATCCCCTCACCACCCCCTCCCTGGAAGATGGGGAGAGAAAACAAAAAAAAAAAAAAAAAAAAAAAAAAAAGCTCTCAACTTTCTATCTTCTTCACTTTTTTCCTTCAAACTGGGGCAATCGAACATTTCCAAGTATCCCATACACTGTGCCAAAAAATTTCCTTACTCTTCCTCTTATACCAGATATATTCATATTGTTTGACCCTGTGAACCATATTTTTCCATACACTAAACTCCGGGCCACTTTTACTCATCCAGTTTTTTTATATTACCAATTGAGCTAAAAAAAGGACTTTTAGAACCAGGCGCTTGTTACCTCTAGGGCCAAAATCCTTCCCCAGATATCCTAATATCATACATTCTAGATTAAACTGCATCTCTGAGGACACCATGTCCCGAAGGTGGTCGCGAACTTTTGTCCAAGATTCTTCTATCCTTGGGCAACTCCAGCATAAATGGCAGAGGTCTGCCCTTTCGCAACCACATTTAGGACACCGTGCACTGTCCTTTCTTCCCATTTTAAATAAACCTAGTGGAGTGTAATATAACCTATGTAAATGATTAAATTGAACCATCCTGTGATTTTCGTTTATAGTCATATATTGAATATTCTGAAATGTTTCATCCCATGTATCTTCTAATCCTAACTGTGAATCCTCTTCCCACTTTATTTGTGCCTTGAATACTGTGTTTTCCGTGTATGCCCTTATAAAACTTTTATATAGTTTCGATATAACATTTTTCTTAATTATATTATCTTGTATTAACTTAATAAAAAAGTGAGAGTGAACCATCAGCTTCCCTTTTTCATTTTATTGTATACGCTAAATATACGATGATATTTAAGCCATGCATTATCTTCTATATTGTATCTTTCCTGTATTTCCTTAAACGGTACAATAATCCCATTCTCAAACAGTTGCCATATCTTAGTGATCCCCTTTAATACCCAATATTCCCTATCTAAGTTATCATAAAACTCGTGTAAATTTACATTTCCCCAAATTGGGGTAAAGTGAAAACAACCCTTGTCGCCAATAAATTTTTTCAACATTGTCCAACATCCAGATAGCATTTTCCCTAATGGTATTGAACACATAGGTGATTGGTTTCTAATTACTAATTTCTAACAATTCAAAAATTGAGTTGACATTTTTCCCATATAGATACACCAATCTGTCTATTATTTTAGATTCCCTCCATTGCGCTAGTAGTTGCATTTGAGATACGACAAAATAGCCTTGGAAAAACAGGAGAGCTAATCCTCCTCCTTTTTTCGGCTTGTATAAATACATTAGTTTTATTCTTACCCTTTTCCGCCCCCAAATTAGTTCATTTAGTAGCCTATCAGCCTAAAGATTTTGTTATCGATCCATATCGGTGAAGCATTGATCGTATATAGGAACTGGGGCAGAAGGATCATTTTAACAAGGGCAATTCTGTCCGACCTTGATAGAGGTAACTTCAGCCATGAATGTACCTTCTGCCTAGCTCTATCATGGGCTTTATATTAAGCTCCATGAAATCCCCTATACTGTGAGAAATCTTTATACCAAGATATTCAAAGCTCTCTTGTTGATTTAAAATCCTAAGATTACCACACTGCAAGCCCATACATCCATCTATTACCATTGCTGTTGATTTAGCCCAGTTTATTTAGAGTCCGGAGAATTCTCCGAACTCCGAAATCACTGACATAGTTTTAGGAATTGATCTAGGTGAATCACTAAGATAGATAAGAATATCATCTGTATATAGTTTGATCTTCTCTTCATCATCACTAATTCCACAACCACTGATGTCCACGTCTTTCCTAATAATTATTTCCAAGGGCTCAATAAATAACGCAAATAGGAGACAAGGGGCATCCTTGTCTAGTACCCCTGCCTAAATTGATTTTATCAGTAAGATGTCCATTAATATTAACTCTGGCACATGGTTCCCTGTATATAAGCTTAACCCAGTTCACGTACTTCTCCCCAAATCCAAAATTTTTCATGACGGCCCATAAAAAAACTCCACTCGACCCTGTCAAAGGCTTTAAGAGCATCTAAAGACAGGATCGAGCGGAGCTCCCCCTTACCCATCTGCATAGCCGCAAACAAGGCTCTAATATTCGTAGAGGCGTTCCTAGAGGGGATAAATCCATTCTGATCTGGGTGAATTAACACAGATATGCTTTTATTTAGCCTGTTAGCCAGTATCTTGGCCAACAACTTGATATCGGTGTTTAACAAAGAAATAGGTCTATAAGATTCCATTTCCTCCAGATATTTCCCTTTTTCAGAATCAACACTATAAACGCTTCTTTCATAGATCCCGGTAATTCACCTATTTTATAAGACTCGTTGAGTACCATGGCCAATCTGGGCAACAGGGTCTTCCCATATTTCCTATACACCTCAAACGGGAACCCGTCGGACCCTGGAGAGGAATTCCCAGAGAAGGACTTCAAAGCTACTTCTAAATCTTTAGTAGTAATGGGTGCGTCTAGTCCATCCATTTGTGAACCAGTCAATTTAGGGAGCTGAACTAGTGCAAGAGACGGTGGCAATGTTACCAAAAGATGATAATTCTGGTTATTTAGCACAGCATCTGAGGGGTTGAACAGCTGGGATCAGCTTTATCTATAGGCTTGAGCAACTCAACCTTTGGATCATAGATCCGAAGTAGATTCGTTCAAAAACTTCAATGTTAATGCTGTTTCCATACAGCTTTAAAATGTATTGGCTACACGGAGCCAAACTTTGTCTCTCCAAATGTTACATAGTTAATACGGTTGAAAAAAAAGGACACCAGTCTATCAAGTTGTGCTAGACTTCCGTGAATTATTACTGTATTCATATCTGCGTATTTAAAAACAATTTAAAATACCAGCCAGTACCAAAGCCCACTTCGGATTCCTAATTCCACAGAGCCAATACATAAAGTTGTACATAAACAGTATTAATGTAGTTTTTGAAGGAATAGACTTCGGATCTATGATCTGAAGGTCAGTTTACTCAAGTCTAATTAACTATGATCCCTGAAGTGATCGTAGGGTAGGAGCTGTATCATACAGCTGGCACCTGCAAGCAATAGCATGGGCCCAGCTCATGAGCCATCACTGTGGCATACTATTACAGCACCAAGAGTTACCTACCTGCATTCTGTGAGGTAGTCAGAGGGGAAAGGGGTGGTGTCATTCCGCTATCATTCCAACTAAAAGTTTATGGAGTGAGTTTCCAGCAATCTGTATATAGAGTCCAACTAGGCATTACCAATTGAGGGCAGGTCCCTGTACAGTAGGATACTGGAAGCACTGATTGGATAGTATTAGACTGCAGGGACCAACTGGTAACACTCAGATGATCTTTATTACATACTGCTTGCTATCATTCATACAGTAAATTTCAAATAGAAACAGAGGAGTGGTACAATGCAAAGTTATAAAACTAGATTATCCAATTATTACTTGGAAATGTGAGTAGGCATTGTATATCTAACAACCTTGATAAAATGATACAAAGAAAGTTAATTCTCACCAGGGCAGAGGCACTAGCCCTTCTTTGATCTTTCTTCCTGTGCCTTTGGTGACCATGTGGTAAATCATGTAGATAGATACAGTCAGACTTAAAAGGGCAGTACCCATTACTTCTAAGGAAGAATCGGCAACGGATCTTACTGCAGAGAAAAGCGAATTTAATATTTTAGGTATTTCAGGCATGTTTCTTAATTAGTAGAACTACTGTATAAAACAGAAGCGATCTAATAATCTTGTCTGTTTGGGGGGGGGGGGGGTTGGTAACCTCATCCAACAACAATACCTCCCTACTTTAGTTCTATGGATGCTTGGTTCTAAGCAGTTCTCTATTTAACACTGCAGCAATGATGCCCCAATGTGTGATTCACTGCAGTGGTCAGATCACTGTGTCATGTTATTACTGTAGTAGGAAGTAGAGGACGGTGGGAACAGAGCATCCTTAGAATGGGAGTGGTGGGGGATTGTTAAAGGCTATGTTACCATTCGGGGCAAATCCTTTTTTTTCTCGCGCAAAAGATCCATGTGCATTTCTGCAGCATATCCAGACCAAAATATGCAATATCTAATTTGGTGTGGATTTGATGTGGTTTTGCCACAGATCTCACTCTTCCATTGAAAACCGTGAAATCCGCAGCTAAAACTGAAAACATAATGGAGGCGCTATTTATTTTGAAATCTGCTTGGCAGGTCAATTTCCGCACAGAAGAAAAAAATCGTCAAAGTGTATAAAAAAAGTGTATGATAGGTGTGTAATCGCATACTAAAATATGTGAAATATGCTGCATGGAGAACATAACGCACATTCTGCAACGTGTACAGGTGGCTGCACATGTTGCAGATTTGTGTGCAGAAAATCTGCATGAAATCTACACCAAAACATGCACATAAATTCGCACACCTTTTTTGTGTGGTTTTTCGTGCAGATTTTCTGTTCTCCGATTTTCTATGTAAACAACCTCATTGACTTGTAAAAGGTAGTATAGTGCTTGTATTGGTAGGGTTCTAACCTACGCTGATCAGCTGTATGAAAAGAAAGCAGCACTGCATTGTCTTCACCATTTACCTGCTCACCATCGACACTGCAGCAGCAAGAAGGTGCAATTACAACACCTTCATTTTATTCACTTGAATGGTACAGAGCAAATGAAGTTACACACCGTCCCATTCAAATGAATGGGATGCAAGAACTTTAACCCCTTGAATACCAGAGGTTTTTTTTTTTTCACCATTTTCAGTTTTATTCCACAACTTTATTTTTCCATTCACGTAGCTGTATGAGGGCTTGTTTTTTGCGGAAAAAGTTGTACTTACATTTTTTTAAATTATTTATGTATTTGTTTTTATTGTAGGAAAAGGGTGGGGGGGGGGCAATTTAAATTTTATTTCTAAATATTTTTTTTTAACAATTTTTAAACTTACTTTATTTTAGTCCATCTACGAGGCTACAATATGTAGTAGTCAGATTTTTGTTTAGACTGTAGTTCTAAGTCTAAGCACTATCTGCTGTTATCCTGTGAAGGCCTGCCTCCTGCAGGACTCCATAGGAATTGCAGATCTTATGTGCTGTGTCTCTTCACTGAAGCTCAGTGCATTAGACGGAAGGCTGTGCAGGGAAACCAGTTGTGCTTCTGGGTTTTTTTCACCATTAAGATGCTGTGGTCACGTTTGACAATAGCATCTAAAAGGGTTAAATGGTCAAATGAAAGGACTATTTCTTATGTGACTGTTTTATTTGGAATCCTGTAAGTACAATAAAAAACTTGGAGGAATTAAGAACTTGCGGTACTTCACTATGTCAAGCTGTTTTTCCTACCATTTAGGAAGAACTTTGACTTATGTTGAAGCCCATGTTCACTGTAATCCAGTGATTGATAGTATCAGAAAAGACTTGCTGTGTGCTTGAAAGGGCCACGTCTTCACTGCTGGCAGTAGAGCGGTGCGGTTTCATATATACATTAAAAGGGTTATATGCCAGAGATCGGCATTATTGACCGTCATAGATATTAGCCCCAGGCCTCTTCAGTTTAAAACAGCAGAGGCCTGCCGGCTTTGGTACCTGCTGTGCTTGTGAGCGGGCGCCATAATTAAAGACCTTCACAGAGCTGTACCTGTACAGCGCTGGGCACCTTAATTACACCCGCTTGCCACTTCAATGTTCACGGCGAGAAGGTAAACAGTGAAGAGTTAATACAGCTGGGCGTTGGACCCCCGACTATTTGATTTGTCATCAATATGGGAAAAGTAGAATACCCCTTTTCTACTCCTGAACATCCTCTGCCTGCTCGTCAGCACCCTGCAATAAATTTTTGGATACCAATGAGGTAATATGACAACTAAAGGCCTAACAAGGCCTCAAAGGTCTACCATAGGTATCAGCCTCTCAGACCATGTCAGAAACATGGTCTAATATTATTTTGAATATCACATGAAAATTTGTATAAATTCTAAAATATCATTAAGATACCTGAATCTGCAACACAAAAAAAAAAAAAAAAAGTAGAAATCTCTTACGACTAGAGATGAGCGAACGTGCTCGTAACGAGCACTGTACCGCTCGGCTCCCCTGCGCTCGCATGGGCGCAGGCAGCCGCTTCTGTCGGGTGAGGAGGACGGAAGCGGCTGCCTGCGCCCATGCGAGCGCAGGGGAGCCGAGCGGTACAGTGCTCGTTACAAGCACGTTCGCTCAACTCTACTTACGACACAAAATACTACAGGACCACAAAAACTGCCTACTTACCTGGTCTTTGCTTTATGATCCTTAATTAACTGTATTTTCTCATCAGAGTCTCCAATCCAGTATTTATGTGGGATAAAGTAACTTGATTTCACACGGCACTGGGGGCAACCCCTTTTGGAGTAAAGAGCACTTGTTAAGAATATATACAAATGAGCCTTAACCAAGCTCTGCATCTGAGGTCACCAGATGCAATCATAATTATAGGTAGTGCTAAGTAAATGTTCGACCTTTTAAATAGGCTTTGAGACATGACTTGGATAATAATTAAATGGGTTGTCTCACTTCATTAAGTTGCATTTATCATGTAGAGAAAGTTAATACAAGCCATTTACTAATGTATTGTTATTATCTATATTGCTTCCTTTGGTAGCTGGAGTCGTCTTTCCATCACATTATACACTGCTCGTTTCCATGGCTACAGACCATCCTACAATCCATCAGTGGTGGTCATGCTTGCACACTATAGGAAAAAGCATTAGCCTTTCTGGTGGCCGCGACCATGGGAGCGCACATAGGCTAGTGCTTTTTCCAATAATGTGCAAGCACGACCACCACTGATGGATTGCAGGGTGGCCTGTAACCATGGAAACGAGCAGTGTATAATGTGATAGAAAAATGAATCCAACCAGCAAAGGAAGCAATATGGACAATCACAATAGATTAGTAAGTGCCTTGTATTAACTTTCTCTACATGATAGACATGATAAATGCCGCTTGCTGAAGTGAGACAACCCCTTTAAGCCATCACCTCTAAAAATGAAGTCCTACTTTGATCAGGGTTTTAAAATTAAAGCCTTGGTTTAGTTAAGAAGGACACTCACTTTATAACTTCGTTCTGAAAGTCCCGAGTCTTTCGCCAACGTTTAATACACCCCACACAATATGCATGGCTGCAGTTCGGCAAAATTCCAAAAATTCTCTCTTCTGCTATTTGTTTATCATATACTTTATCCATGCAGATCCCACAAATGACATCTCTGCTGCGTTCATACTGAAAGCTTTTATCTTCCTACAGCAATGAAAGATTAATAGTTATATATGCATAAATTAGTCACTCAATATAATTACCATACTAACCATTTTAGAATGGAGAATTTTCAAAGATGTTCGATGCTGTGTTTCATCCTGCCGTTTGACTTCCTTTGTTTTTGTTTTATCTACTAGGATTGGACTAGATACAGATCTCACAAGACCTAAGGAGACACATATTCCTAAAATTACATTAAGTACCAACACATTTACAAGACCATATCCATTGCATGTTAGACCTGTAGTTCACATAGAAGCAAAAGCAATAAGTGAAATGTAGGAAACTATTTCTCCAAATTGCCTGTCACAGATTTGACAAAAAAGGACTGAAAATACGGTTGTGTGAACACACACTTCCATCAAATAGAAGGCAAATTTGACAAATCACCTGTATTCCGTGGTACAAATTCTGCTGCAAGTGCCCAGTTTTCTCTGGGCAATTGAACAGGAACTCTCAGATTTTCAAAGGCAGCTGATTGCAAAGGAGTAACAGATGGCTCCGAGACTCTACGACTGACTTGAGGGTTGGGCACACAAGGCATAAGGCATGGCTCAGACACTCTACGGCTGGCAAGGTGGTGTGAAGGAGAATCAGAACGCTGACATGGCAGAAGGTGTAGGAAACTGAAGCATAAACAGAAGAGTTTCACAACATCAAACTTTGATAAAGCAGAGTGTTCATAGCAAACAATTCAAGCTATTCTATGCAAGCAACTCTATTTTACCCTTCTAACCAGTCACAAAGTCAAGTTTCCTTGCACTTTGTGGTAACGAATCACATTTTTTCTAAAATGGCTGCTGCACTTGTTAGAAAGAGGAAGAAAGAAGCCTGGGAACAAGGGATCACCCATAATGGCGTGCAGCCAGCCAATCAGCAGATAGCCAGCCCCTGTGATATATGTGCCCTATAAAACTCTTCATCCTGCCCAGTCTCCGCCATTTTCCAGTGAACTTAGTGCAGGGAGAGACATTACAGGCACTAGGGACAATGATTAGGAAAGGCTTTTGGGGTCATTTATCAAACTGATGTAAAGTAGAACTGGCTCAGTTGACCATAGCATCCAATCAGATTCCACCTTTTAAAGCAGCTGTCAAGAATTAAAAGGTGGAATCTGACTGGTTGCTATGGGTGACTAAGCCAGTTCTACTTTACACCATTTTGATAAATGACCCTGTTTATTTACAAAACATTACTTTTGAGCAGTTCAGTGACAGCTTAGAGAAAGTATAGGGAAATAATAGGCAGGCTTTATCCTCACTATAGGGAAGAGAGCAGGGGGCAATTGAACAATGTCAAACTTGGCAATAGAGAGGCTATCCTATTACACCTTGCTGCACCAATTAGAGTTAAAAAGCATTCTAATACTACTGATTTTAGGTAGTTCACATTCTTTTATACATAAGTAATTCCATTAATCCATGATTCTGCTATTGGGATGAAATTGCACTCCGATACTGCAGATTTTGGTGTTCATGTTCAATTATGCATAAGTACATCCATTCATCCTTGATTCTGTGCCCTGCTAGTACTGTAACCTGCTAGTACTGCTATTTTACACTTAGTTACTGTTAGAGTACAGAATGTCTAACAGACAGGTGCCAGGACCTTCTAAGGGAATGGCCAAAACGTTTCTGGAGCTGGTAGAAGTAACAGCAGAAAAGGGGGTGGTAGCAGCAGTCGCAGAGACAGGACAGAGCTGCCAGCGTCATACAGCAATCATGTTTTGACCAGCAACTCAGCTGTTCTTGAATGGTTGACTGTCTTCAACATCGTGACAGACACCCCCAACCAAGAGTTGATAGGTTCATCTGCCACCACGCTTAGTTGGCATGGCAGAGGAACAAGCTGTTCTGAACCTGCCTCTTTCATTTACTGTTCCTCATTCTCGATTAGTATTGTATGCAGTCAGCTCTGCTTTTCAGCTCATTGAGGACAGTCAGCAGCTACTGTCCAGCCAAGATGTGGAGGAGATATCAGCTGCTTCCTCCACTAGGCAGGCAAGTAGCGACGGTGAAAGTCACATGGGAGCTGGTGCTGCGAGCTGACAGGCACACGGCCCTGAGACTGGTGACATCAGTGACATGCAGAAAGTAGTGGATGATGAAGACGATCGCATGTGTGAGCCAGGTGAATAGAGGGCTTCATCAGGAATTGAAAGTGGCAGCTTGCGTGTGAGGCAGTGGCTGAGCCATCAGGGTGCTAGTGTAGCCTTGGGTCAGCAGTTTGAGGTCTGAAGCCAAACATGCCCAGAGTAGTCTGCTACTCAGAAGCCTACCTCTCCAGAAACAGCTAGCAGTGCACAGGGTCATGGAGGCAGTGGCAGCAGGCAGTCAGCACAGAGTGGGAAGGGAGAATGCCATACTCTCCGGTGTAGAAATGTTTTCATCAATTCGCCAGCCTTTACAGCCCACCGGGTAAATTTGGTTCCTGCGCAGCCACACCAGCAACTTGGCCAGGTGATGGCACCACCTCCTAAGCATTCTCAAGCTGCGAATCCTGCACGAATGTCCTCCTATGCCTCCTCATCCTCCATTGCAGGCACAATTCAGAGTGCTCCTCCAGCATACCACCTATGCAGAGCACGGCAGTGTTACACTGTTCTGCACCTGGTTTGTTTGGGCACTGGGGGGGGGGGGGTTGGTGAACTGCTCCACATTCTTCAAGAGGAAATTGAATCCTGTCGATCTCCTCGCCAACTGAAGAGCGGAGCCATGATCACCGGCACACGTCTTTAATCTGGTAGTAAAGCTGAAGTCTTCCACCCAACTGCAAAACATCCTGGAAATTGCCAGGAAACTGTGTATGCACTTTAGCCAGTCTTAGGCTACATTCACACGACAGTTGTTTTTGTGGCCTCTGATCCGCATATTTTGCAGCTTAGATCGGGACCCATTTCTATAGGGCCACAAAAGATGCGGACAGCACAAGGTGTGCTGTCCACATCTGTTGCCCCATACCGCGGACCCGCAAAAAAACAGAACACGTCCTATTCTTGTCTGCTATTGGGGACAATAGGCATTTCTATGATAGCTGCAGCATGTGCGGTCCACAAATTGCGGAACGCACATGGGCTGGTATCAGTGTTTTGCAATTCTGCAATATGCAGATCTGCAAAACACAACGGTCATGTGAATGTAGCCTTACACTGCAAAACATGCCCTCCTTGAGATGTAAAGGCAGAAAAGCATTCCCCAACATCGCCTGATAGGTGACGTTTCCAGCGGTTGGAACTCCACCCTCCACGTGTTCTGTAGTGAATCGTGAGATGTGTGCTGCCTATGTTCTCTATGAACCGCACATGTACCAACTGATTTTAATGTTTTTACTTACGCATTAGTGATTTTCCACTGACCATGGGTCAGTGGAGAAACCAGAGAGCCACGCCAGTGATGCGGACCAAATATGCCCCTTCATATTATAGGCTCCACCTGAATAACATTTCATTAGACTAATTCATTACACTGTGCTCACAGCTATTAATTTTGGTCTAGCAATCCAAGCTGCACTACATATTCCTGGCCACTGTGGCTAATTTATTCAAATTAACCATGTTTCCCCAATGCAGACAGATGTACAAGGCAGGAGTTAAAGGATCAGGGCCCTGGGCAATTGCCCAGCCCTAAGTGGCCCCCTACTTCAGTGTGTTAGACCATTGGAACTCTGGCAGTGTTCCTGTTCCCGTCATAGGAGTCACTGCTCTGACTCCATATAATGCTGTGTCCATATATTGAGTCAGTGCCATGAACATGAGGAGGGTATCCTAAAGTAGTCAGTTTTAAAACTTATTTTTTTTTATTTATTTTTTTTTTAATTAAAAAGTAAATTATTTCCACTTTAGGTGGCCAAATGGACTACAATTTGCAATCATCATATTGCATCTTATACTGAAGAATAAAAATTGCTCCATTACTCTGTCTATTAGAGGCTGCAGCTCAATTTTATAACAGGGTTCTTTCCCTGAATATTTACATTTTTAAATGTTGGGTTCCCACTTATAAGTCAATTACCTGCATTTGTCTCCATAGGCACAGAATCCATTCTGAAAGTGTCGGCAAACTGGAATAGACTTCTTTTCATGGGAGAAGTGGCAATTTGTACCCCACCTACAACTGCCTCGGAAAAATGCTCTATTAAGCAAGAAATTTAACAAGTGTTAGAGAATTTTCTTATTCTAGTGCAAAATGCAGTATGGTTAAGATGTGCATGTTTTACTCTAGCGAACTGGTATACAATACAGGTAAGACTCCTTTTACACTGCGTTTCAGTGACCCATTTGGGGTATACACCAGGAAAGATTCTGGCGCCTACTTCAAATTGATCCAGAGGTCCCCATTCAGCTTGTGTACATCAAGGTAGTTTTTTTTTTTTTTTTTAATGGATTAGCACGAGACTTGCTATGCAATCCAAATACAGCTTGAACAAAACAAAAATACCAAGATTACTTATCCAAGTACAAACATATCTAACCAGCCTCTACCTAGTATGGTCAGCAGTTTAGCATAGTGAAAACTGCTGACAGAATTTCTTTAGCATATACGTATATTTCCCTTTTGCCCTTTGACAGCACCTATGCGATCCCTTCTCTCTTGGACAGGAAACAGGAATTCATAGATCACTTTAAAAAGGCCCATCCTCCTTCCTTCCGTTGTTTTGCATGATCCATAGGCCCAGGTTATAAATTATATACAACTGTATATTTGCCTAATATATATATCAAAAATCAGGCAGCACTCTCAAAAGAGTAAAAGGCAAATCAAAATTTATTTACCCATGTGGGACGTGGGATTTTTCAGCTCGACTGAGCCTTTCTCAAGCCCTTGAGAAGGCTTCAAGGCTTGAGAAAGGCTCAGTCGAGCCGAAACGTCACACGTCCCACATGGGTAAAAAAAAAAAAAAAATTTTGATTTGCCTTTTACATTTTTGAGAGTGCTGCCTGATTTTTGTTATTGGATCGCTGTCAGGTCACTGGGCTTGCACCTCAGCTGTACAGTGCGGTGCTGCTGATATCTTTTCTTGTGTGTGTAATATACACATATATACATATACATATACATACATATATACACACACACACACACACACACACACACACACACACAGTATAGACCAAAAGTTTGGACACACCTTCTCATTCAAAGAGTTTTCTGTATTTTCATGACTATGAAAATTGTAGATTCACACTGAAGGCATCAAAACTATGAATTAACACATATGGAATTATATACTTATCAAAAAAGTGTGAAACAACTGAAAATATGTCTTCTATTCTAGGTTCTTCAAAGTAGCCACCTTTTCCTTTCATTACTGCTTTGCACACTCTTGATGAGCTTCAAGAGGTAGTCACCTGAAATGGTATTCCAACAGTCTTGGAGTTCCCAGAGATGCTTCACACTTGTTGGCCCTTTTGCCTTCACTCTGCGGTCCAGCTCACCCCAAACCATCTCGATTGGGTTCAGGTCTGGTGACTGTGGAGTCCAGGTCATCTGGCGTAGCACCCCATCACTCTCCTTCTTGGTCAAATAGCCCTTACACAGCCTGGAGGTGTGTTTGGGGTCATTGTCCTGTTGATAAATAAACGATGGACCAACTAAACGCAAACCTGACCGAATAGCATGCCGCTGCAAGATGCTGTGGTAGCCATGCTGGTTCAGTATGCCTTCGCAGTGGTTTCCTAGCAGCTATTTTACCATGAAGACCTGCTGCACACAGTCTCCACTTAACAATTGTTGTAGAGATGTGTCTGCTGCTAGAACTCCGTGTGGCATTGACCTGGTCTCTAATCTGAGCTGCTGTTAACCTGCGATTTCTGAGGCTGGTGACTCGGATGAACTTATCCTCTGCAGCAGAGGTGACTGATGGTTTTGCGACTGCACTTGGGGACACTTTCAAAGTTTTCCCAATTTTTCAGACTGACTGACTTTCATTTCTTAAAGTAATGATGGCCACTCGTTTTTCTTTACTTCGCTGTTTTTTTTCTTGCCATTATACAAATTCTAGCAGTCTATTAAGTAGGACTATCAGCTGTGTATCCACCTGACTTCTGCCCAACACAACTCATGGTCCCAACCCCATTTATAAGGCAAGAAATCCCACTTATTAAACCTAACAGGGCACACCAGTGAAGTGAAAACCATTTCAGGTGACTACCTCTTGAAGCTCATCAAGAGAATGCCAAGAGTGCGCAAAGCAGTAATCAAAGCAAAAGGTGGCTACTTTGAAGAACCTAAAATATAAGACATATTTACAGTTGTTTCACACTTTTTTGTTAAGTATATAATTCCACATGTGTTAGTTCATAGTTTTGATACCTTCAGTGTGAATGTACAATTTTCATAGTCCTGAAAATACAGAAAACTCTTTGAATGAGGTGTGTCCAAACTTTTGGTCTGTAATATTATATATATATAATATATATATATATATATATATATATATATATACACATACATACACATATATATATATACATATATATATATATATACACACATTACACACATACATATATACACACACACACACACACAGTGCCTTGCGAAAGTATTTGGCCCTCTGGAACTTTTCAACCTTTTGCCACATTTCAGGCTTCAAACAAAAAGATATAACATTTTAAATTTTTGGTGAAGAAACAACAATTGGGTCACAATTGTGAAGTGGAACGAAATTAATTGGATCATTTAAACTTTTTTGTAATAATAAAACTAAAAAGCGGGGCGTGCAAAATTATTCGTCCCCCTTGCATTAATACTTTGTTGCGCCACCTTTTGCTGCGATTACAGCTGCAAGTCGCTTGGGGTATGTCTCTATCAGTTTTGCACATCTACAGACTGAACGTCTTGCCCATTCTTCCTTGCAAAACAGCTCGAGCTCTTTGAGGTTGGATGGAGAGCGTTTGTGAACAGCAGTTTTCAGCTCTTTCCACATATTCTCAATTGGATTCAGGTCTGGGCTTTGACTTGGCCATTCTAAGACCTGGATACGTTTATTTTTGAACCATTCCATTGTAGATTTTGCTTTATGTTTGGAATCATTGTCTTGTTGGAAGATAAATCTCTGTCCTAGTCTTAGGTTTTCATCCAGAATGGTCCTGTATTTGGCTCCATCCATCTTCCCATCAATTTTAACCATCTTCCCTGTCCCTGCTGATGAAAAGCAGGCCCAAACCATGATGCTGCCACCACCAAGTTTGACAGTGGGGATGGTGTGTTCAGGGTGATGAGCTGTGTTGCTTTTACGCCAAACATATCGTTTTGCATTGTTTCCAAAAAGTTTGATTTTGGTTTCATCTGACCAGAGCACCTTCTTCCACGTTTGGTGTGTCACCCAGGTGGCTTGTGGCAAACTGTAAACGAGACTTTTTATGGATATCTTTGAGAAATGGCTCTCTTCTTGCCACTCTTCCATAAAGGCCAGATTTGTGAAGTGCTCGACTGATTGTTGTCCTATGGACAGACTCTCCCACCTTAGCTGTAGATCTCTGCAGTTCATCCAGAGTGATCATGGGCCTTTTGGCAGCATCTCTGATCAGTCTACTCCTTGTTTGAGATGAAAGTTTAGAGGGACGAGTCTTGGTAGATTTGTAGTGGTTTGATACTTCCTTCCATTTCAATATGATTGCTTGCACAGTGCTCCTTGGGATGCTTAAAGCTTGGGAAATCTTTTGGTATCCAAATCCGGCTTTAAACTTCTCCACAACAGTACCACGGACCTGTCTGGTGTGTTTCTTGGTCTTCATGATGCTCTCTGTGCTTTAAACAGAACCCTGAGACTATCACAGAGCAGGTGCATTTATACGGAGACTTAATTACAGACAGGTGGATTCTATTTATCTTCAGTCATTAAGGACAACATTGGATCATTCAGAGATCCTAAATGAACTTCTGGAGTGAGTTTTTAGAACTGAAAGTAAATGGGCCGAATAATTTTGCACGCCCCAATTTCCAGGTTTTATTATTACAAAAAAATGTTTAAAATGATCAAATTAATTTTGTTCCACTTCACAATTGTGACCCACTTGTTGATTCTTCACCAAAAATTTAAAATGTTATATCTTTTTGTTTGAAGCCTGAAATGTGGCAAAAGGTTGAAAAGTTCCAGGGGGCCGAATACTTTCGCAAGGCTGATATATATATATATATAGAGATATATATATATATATATATATTATATATATATATATATATATATATATATATATATATATATATATATATATATTACATATACACACACACATACATACATACACACACATATATATATACACACACACAACTTTTTTTATATTTTATTATTTATTCTTAAATTAAGTGAGGAGAATTAGGTGTGGTCATGGGCTCATGGAAAACGGATTACCAGTAAGTAATCTTAGTATTTCCCTTTCACCTTATGAGGCTGAGAGAGAACTGACTAGATTAGATCAGGGTGAGAGTATTGCTTGTAACACCTTACGGCCAAAGGATAAATCATTGTCAAAAGATAGATCCAACCTATAAAATGTTTAAAGAAAGTATTAGGAGAGCTCCATGTGGCAGCTTTACAGATCTGTTCAATGAAAGCAGAAGCTTTCTTTTGCCCAGGACGTAGACATAGCCCTAGTGGAGTGTGCTGATAACCCATCAGGAATCTGAACATTTTTGGAAACATATGGAGATCTCAAATCACCCTGATAAACCACCTGCCAATGTACAACTAGTAATTTTTTAATCTAGTTATTTCCTTGGAACTGGACGAAGAACTGTCGGCTCAGAAAGTCTGCAGATATATTCTCTTTTCCCTTCAGATGAATAGCTGAAAGGGACAGACAATTGTGTTCTACTAGACACTGAATTTCTTGAGAAAGTGTCCCAAGGGACTCTGACCTGGTACCTCCTTATTTGTTTCAATATGCCACTATTCAAGTACTTATGAGACTGCCATAAGTTCCCCGGCATTTTCAGAAGCTCGGGCAAAGAGAGGAGACCAATGACCCTGAACACATCCCAAGATCGAGTGGGCGCGCCGCCCCCCCCCCCCCCAACCATGGGGACTTGAATCTGTTATGATCAGTGGGTTTTCTTTTCTTCAATACGGAGATTCCCTGCCTCACCGATACCCTTTATAACTGAGAGAATGCCTACACTTTGAATACAATCTTCCGGGAGAAAACAGGTCTGAGTCACTGAATTCAGACAGATCCCCAGAAAAACGCACTGGTGACTTAGGAAGAGGTTTGACTTCTCCCAATTTACTTCCCACCCCAGAGAGAATAGAATCTCTAGGACTTCCTGAATCTGGGTATTTAGCTCTTCTCTTGAATGGCCCATTAGGAGTAGAACGTCCAAGTAAGGCACAATTATTATGTTTGATCTTCTCACATGTGCTATTACTTCCGCCATTAGTTTTGTAAAGACTCTGGGGGATTGAGACACCCCAAAAGGAAGGGTATTGAAAATCTTGGATTAAATCTGTCATGCCGACTGTTTCTCTCAAGAATTTGTGTGAGTATTGGTGAATTGGTACATGATGGTAAGTATCTCATATCCATCATTGCCATTGCGCAGTTTTGAAACAGATCCTGAATGGTCGTACTTCTGGATTTCATATGTATCATGCGAGAATATCCGTTTGCCTTTGGTATAGTAACCTTAGTAAGGAAGAGTAACCTTTTTTCCACTCTTCTAGCACCGGAACCAAAACCTTCTTGGAAATCAGGTTTTCTATTTCTTTCAACAAAGCTGCACATTTTGTTGTGTCTGACCTTAGAACTGTGATCCTGAATCTTCCTGCATGGGGGGGGGGGGGGGGGGGTGTGTCCTTGAAGTTGTGTCTGTAACCTTTTTTTATATTTCTGACCCAGGAACTTGCAGATATTTCTTCCCAGAACTGGGAGGAAAAAGAAAGTTGACCACCCCCAACCGGGGCCTGATGTCATTGCTGTGCAGGTTTCCAGTTTCAGACTCGGCCTTCAACAAATATCCCTTAGATCTGCTGCCTCTTTTCCAATCTGTATTTTTCATGAATTCTCTAAGTTCCTCTCTTTTTCTCTGATGAAAGGACAGATTCTGTCTACGAAAAGTACGACCCAGAACACCCTTCTTTTTATCAGACGCCTTTTACAAGTATGCTATCCAGAGCGGTTTCAAAATGAAATTGCCCCTCACAAGGTAAAGCACAAAGCATGGACTTTGACGCCATATCCCCTTTACAGTTTTTAACTCATAGAGCTTTCCTAGCAAAGTTGGATAATACAGAAGCCTTTGCACTTAGCCTCAGGAGAAGCATCGGAAATAAAGTCCACTACCTTGGAGATGGTTAGCGTTTGATTAACCCCCTGTTTTGCCAGAGTGGAGCTCCAGCAGTGGGAAAAGTAGCTAACTGGAAGGGGGGGTTGCTTTAGATGCTGCTACCTCCTGAATGGTAGCAGCTGGAAACATGCAACTGATCTGGTTTGAAAGCAGACATTCCAAGCTTCCAGACAACACCAAAATGACAGCAATATATTCAGGACTGAGAAAGATATCACTGGTAGAAATCAAGTTGGGAATAATCGCGAGTAAAACCTTTTTTTACTTTTATTTTCATCTGTATTCACAGCATCCCAATTTCTAACAGTGATTTCTCCTCTGCTTGGACTTTAGCTGTCATTTTGGTTTTGTATGAAAGCCTTGCACGTTTCTAGCTGCTACCATTGAGGAGATATCCCCATCTACAGCAGCCCTCCAGGTAGCTACTTTTCACACTGCCCGAGCTGGACTCAAAACAGTTAGGTGGTTAATTTCATGGGACTAGAGTTGACCCAGCCAGACCTCTGATCTGAGGTGGTGGTGATGTTAGGCTAAAACGTTGAGGTAGAGGCTTCAATTTTTTCTTAGATATATATCTGCCCTTTTATCCACAGGATCTTTCACGACCCCCAGGCCAAAGGGTAAAGCAGATTTCCTACTAATCCTGGCTACCAGGGGGGTCCACTCTAGGTACATTCTGCCAGAATTCTAAATACTCTTCTTTAAAAGGGATCCTTCCTCTTTATAACTATGGGAATAAGAGAGAGAAACCCCTCTTACCCCACCAGGAGTACCATGCTGTGCTCCAGTGTAGTGTCCTGGCATCCGGCACGCTGATCTCCTTCTTACATAATGGCAGTGGAGGGAGGTGGATTTAGAGAGGAGACTACTGAAAAGCTTACCAGCAGTTTTAAAGTCCTCTCTGGGTGGCTGGCAGGATGGCACTTTTCCTCCTGCCTGGAGCACACCTACTTATACCATTCCACTCTGGAACGCAGGCTGACATCCCGGGACCGCTCTTCCGGTATGTCACATCCGGTCCTGGCCTGCGCTTAAAGCCAGAACACTGAGCTCTCCCAATTAGGGAAAGGGGCAAGTATGGCAATGCCCCGGACCTCTTCCCAGGCATCAAAAAGGACCTGCTCCAGACTCACGTCAGCGGCTCCTAGTGGACTCTTACACCGACAGGTAGCCCCTTAGCCATATTTGCCCTGAAGGAGAGGGCCCTGCAGCCCCCATGACTGTTCAAGACAGTTCCATCCCCCTGTCCTATGGCCAGGACACAGGAATAACTGAAAGGAATGTTGTGGGTAAACTGTTTGAAGGTTTTCTGAGAGATGCTATCTTGGAGTACCTCAATGAAAATAAGCAAATAACTCCATATCAGCATGGCTTTATGAGGGATCGGTCATGTCAAACCAATTTAATCAGTTTCTATGAGGAGGTAAGTTCTAGACTTGACCGCGGCGACTCAATGGATGTTGTATATTTGGACTTCTCCAAAGCGTTTGACACGGTACCACATAAAAGGTTAGTATACAAAATGAGAATGCTTGGCCTGGGAGAAAATGTCTGTATGTGGGTAAGTAACTGGCTTAGTGATAGAAAACAGAGGGTGGTTATTAACGGTACTTACTCGGATTGGGTCACTGTCACTAGTGGGGTACCACAGGGGTCTGTATTGGGTCCTATTCTCTTCAATATATTTATTAATGATCATGTAGAAAGCTTGCACAGTAAAATATCAATTTTTGCAGATGACACTAAACTGTGTAAAGTAATTAACACAGAGGAGGACAGTGCACTGCTACAGCAGGATCTGGATAGACTGGAGGCTTGGGCAGAAAAGTGGCAGATGAGGTTTAACACTGACAAATGTAAGGTTATGCATATGGGAAGGAATAATGCAAGTCACCAGTACATACTAAATGGTAAAGCATTGGGTAACTCTGACATGGAAAAGGACCTAGGGATTTTAGTGAACAGTAAACTAAGCTGCAGAAACCAGTGTCAGACAGCTGCTGCCAAGGCCAATAAGATAATGGGTTGCATCAAAAGAAGCATAGATGCCCGTGATGAGAACATAGTCCTGCCACTTTACAAATCACTAGTCAGACCACATATGGAGTACTATGTACAGTTCTGGGCTCATGTGAACAAGGCAGACATAGCAGAGCTGGAGAGGGTTCAGAGGAGGGCAACTAAAGTAATAACTGGAATGGGTGGACTACAGTACCCAGAAAGATTATCAAAATTAGGGTTATTCACTTTAGAAAAAAGACGACTGAGGGGAGATCTAATAACTATGTATAAATATATCAGAGGTCAGTACAGAGATCTCTCCCATCATCTATTTATCCCGAGGACTGTGACGAGGGGACATCCTCTGCGTCTGGAGGAAAGAAGGTTTGTACATAAACATAGAAGAGGATTCTTTACGGTAAGAGCAGTGAGACTATGGAACTCTCTGCCTGAGGAGGTGGTGATGGTAAGTTCACTAAGAGAGTTCAAGAAGGGCCTGGATGTATTTCTGGAGGATAATAATATTACAGGTTATAGTTACTAGAGAGGGGTCGTTGATCCAGGGAGTTATTCTGATTGCCTGACTGGAGTCGGGAAGGAATTTTTCCCCCTAAAGTGAGGAAAATTGGCTTCTACCTCACAGGGGTTTTTTTTGCCTTCCCCTGGATCAACTTGTAGGAAAACAGGTTGAACTGGATGGACAGATGTCTTTTTTCGGCCTTACATACTATGTTACTATGAATGATTTTGAGCAGAATAAAGTTGAAAAAACTTGGAGACCAGCACATTGGCGCTGTCTGCTTACAAAAGAAGCCTCACGGTAAGTATCAGTATTCTTTTATTAAGTTTCAAGGGCGAAGCGCCCCATTTATCAGTGCAATTCATTCTACAATTGTCCTAATGAAGGGGGTGCTTCGCCCTTGAAATGAGTCGAATGAAACTTAATAAATTAATACTGAAACTTACCGTAAGGCTTCTTCTGTATGCTGGAAGCGCCAAAGTACTGGTCTCCAAGTTTTTTCAACTTCATTCCTCTCAAAATTTTCTTGGTGCTCGTGTAATCGAGACAAAAAGGGACCAAGGCAGCAGCACAGCAGACCCTGATGGTGGTGGGGCTATATACCAGCAAGGCACATATAGCCGTTATGACTCCTCACAACAGCCTCTGGTAAGCATAATAAGCACCATTTATTTACATCACCCAGACGATACTGCACATTTTTTGTCCTTTTTGCATATATGAAAGAAGGAAGGAGGATGGGCCTTTTAAAGCGATCTATAGGTTCACGTTTTCTGTCCAGGAGAGGAGGAATCTCTCACAGGTGCTGTCAAAGGGCAAAAGGGAAATATAGGTAGCTGCTAAAGGAAATTTGTCAGCAGTTTTCACTATGCTAAACTGCTGACCATACTAGGTAGAGACTGGTTAGAGAAGTACAAACATATCTGTTCTAAATCCTTTATTATAGGGAGTAGTGAGAATACAAATTTGTATTCTGCTCCTTAACCCATCAAAAGGGGCTATCCAAACTCTCCACAGATCCAGTGGTGAGGAAAGGGGCGGGTAAAAATATTTTAGGCTGCTGTTTCAAGTCACTACAGGGAAGATTTATCAAACGGGTTTAAAGTATAATTGGCTTAATAGCCCGTAGCAACCAGACTCCACCTTTTTGACAGGAGCTGCAAAAATGAAAGATGGAATCTGATTGGTTGTTATGGGCAACTAAGCTACTTCTACTTTACAACAGTTTGATAAATCTTCCCCTACGTGTTAACTTTGGAATGCTTTTATTTACCCAAGATATTCTGAGACTGCTTTTCTTCATGAAAACTTGTGATTTATGTTAGTGGCAAATGTTGGTTGAAAAATGTAACATTTGCAATTTGCAAATTTGAATTTCTGTTTTAATACAGATAGCCATACACTGCCTGGGCAAAAAAGGTCACCACCTGGATTTAACCAAGCAAATAGATAAGAGCCTCCCATTGGATAATTACTGCATGGGTGATTATGTTTCAGCTGGCCACAAGTTATATAATCCTAATTCAGTGAGTAGCTTCTCATCTGTTAAACAACCCTGTCAAAAGACACATTCTGTAGTCATGGAAAAGATGTTAATCTGTTTCAGAAAGGTCAAATTATTAGCAGGCATCAAGTAGAGAAATCTACTAAAATCGGGTAAAGAATTGACAAAGTATTGTTAAAAAGTGGAAGGACAGTGGGGAAACCTCTTCAAATCCGCTGTGTCTGTCTTGTTCACAGGAGCCCAGAACTGTACACAGTACTCCATGTGTGGTCTGACTAGTAATTTGGAAAGTGGCAGGACTATGTTCTCATCACAGGCATCTATGCCCCTTTTGATGCAACCCATTATCTTATTGGCCTTGTCAGCCACTGTCTGACAATGGTTTCTACAGTTAAGTTTGCAGTCCTCCAAAATGTGCAAGTTCTTTTCCATGTCAGTTTTACCCAATGTTTTACCATTTAGTACGTACGGGCGAGTTATTCCTTCCAATGTGCATAACCTTACATTTGTCATTGTTAAACCTCATCTGTCACTTCTCTGCTCCAATTTATCCAGATCCATCTGTTCTCTTTCGTGTTAATTACGTTACACAGTTTAGTGCAAAATTTCAGATTTTACTGTGCATGCCTTATTAGATCATTAATAAAAAATTGAGCAGAATGGGGTCCAACACTGGCGACTAAGGTACCCCATTGGTGACTGTGACCTAATCTGAGTATGTACCATTAGAAAATCACAGGGTGGTTATTATCACTGGGCCAGTTACTTACTCACATACACATTTTCTCCCAGTCCAAGCAGTCTCATTTTATATACTAATCTTTTATGTTGCACAGTCTCAAATGCAGAAAGCAAATATATATTTTGAGCGACACACAGGAGGGGAATGAAAAAAAAAAAAACTAGGAAGGGAATAGTGGTGGAATATAAAGACAACTGGTAATAGGGGATAAGGAAGGATGCCAATGGAACACCTATAAGAGGGAATCAGAGATCAGGTGTTGAGGTGATATGCTGCAACCCACTGAACCAAAAGAAAAGAATAGCATGGACTCACCAGGAATGGTGGACCGTATACCTGAACAATAAAAACAACAAGTGTATGGGGCGCCACAGTGCGTTTCCCAAGTGAATAGAATAAAACGGCACAATATAAAAAAAAAAAAAAAAAAAAAAAGCAATCTTATAGCTCATAAAAAGGTATACACAAAGGAGGTATACACAATGATTCGAATTTTAATTAACACTGCCCAAATAGCAATTTTTTGTCACCTTGTCTTACAAAAACCGCAATAGTGAGTGACCGTGCTATTTACCCCAAAATGGTATTAAAAAAAATTTCCAAAAATGAACCCTCGCACAACGATCAGACAAAAATATAAAATTTTATATACATAAAGATATATTTTGATACAATGTAAATTAGTCAGTGTACAGTGCTTGTATAACAGAGTAAATGTGGTGTGCCCTCAAAATAAGACAGTCATTAATGTCTAAACCACTGGCAAAAGAGTGAAAATGGCCAAATTGTGCTCCAAGTCAATATTTTGTGTGGCCCCAATTAATTTCCATCACTGCCTTAACTCGCTTGGGCATGGAGTTCACTAAAGCTTCACAGGTTGGCACTGGAATCCTCTTCCACTCCTTCATGACATCACAGAGCTGGTGGTTGTTACAGACCTTGTGCTCTCCCACCTTCCATTTGAGGATGCCCCACAGATGTTCAATAGGGTTTAGGTCTGGTGAGATGCTTGGCCAGTCCAGCACATTTACCCTCTGCTTCTTTTGCAAGACAGCGGTGGTCTAAGTGGTGTGTTTGGGGGTTATTATGTTGGAATACTGCCCTGCAGCCCAGTTTCCGAAGGGAGGGGGATCATGTTCTGTTTCAGTATGTCACAGTACATGTTGGCATTTATGGTTCCCTCAATGAACTGTAACTCCCCACAGCCAGAAGCACTAATGCAGCCCCAAACCATGACACTCCCACCAACATGCTTGACTGCAGGCAAGACGCACTTGGCTTTGTACTCCTCACCTGATTGCCACCACACATGCTTGACACCATCTGAACCAACCAAGTTTATCTTGGTCTCATCAGATCACGGGACAAGGTTCCAGTAATCCATGGCCTTAGTTTGCTGAAGACTGACTATTTGCGGGCTTTCTTATGCATCATCTTTAGAAGAGGCCTTCTGGGATGACAGTCATGCAGACCAATTTGATGCAGTATGCGGCACATGGTCTGAGCACTGACAGGCTGACCCACCACCCTTTTATCCCTTGCAGCAATGCTGGCAGCACTCACACTATTTTGAAAAGATAACCTCTGGATATGACACTGAGCACGTGCACTCAACCCCTTTGGTCAACCATGGTGAGGTCTGTTCTGAGTGGAACTGGTCTTGTTAAACCGCTGTATGGTCTTCGCCACTGTGCTGCAGCTCAGTTGCTGGGCGTTTCCAATCTTCTTAAAGTTTAGGCCACCTTTATGTACAGCAACAATTCATTTTTTCAAATCCTTAGTTCTTTCCCATGAGGTGCCATGTTGAACGTCCAGTGACCAGTATGAGTGTGTGAGTGAAATTTAACCCCATCCGGCTGCTATCTACGGAAGCCTGTGAGATCCAGCCCCCTGGATATCTCAGGCAGTAAGGCTGGAAGTGTATTACTGTGTGCAATACACTTCCAGCCAATGCATTACAATAGAGAAGTATTGTAATGCATTGTAAAGGGGATCAGACGCCAAAAGTGTAAAAATAAAAAAATAAAAATACTGAAAAAAATAAAAATTGACATATTAAGCATCGCCGCGTCCGTATCGACCGGCTCTCTAAAAATATTACATGATCCACCACGCCAGGTGAACGCAGAAGGGGGGGGAAAAGGCGCCTTTTTTTGGTCACCTTCCCTTACAAAAAGTGTAATAGCAGGCGATCAAAAAGGTGTATTTACCCCAAAATGGTACCGATCAAACCGTCATCTTCTCCCGCAGAAATGTAGCCCCGACCTGAGACAATCGCACAAAAAAATAAAAAAAAATATGGCTCTCAGAAAATAGCAACACAAGATTTTATTCTGTTCAAAAATGCATCTGTGTAAAACTTTCCAAAAATAAAAATGTTTGACATATTGGGTATCGCCGCGTCCGTAACAACCTGCTCTATAAAAATATGACATGAGATGGCCCCCCAGGTGAAAGCTGTAAAAAAAAAAAAAAAAAAATTTAAACCTTTTTTTAACCTTGCCTCACAAAAAGTGTAATAGCAGGCGATCAAAAAGTCTTATGTACCCCAAAATGGTACCAATGAAAACGTCACCTCGTCCCGCAAAAAATGAGCCCCCACATAAGACAATCACTCAAAAAAATAAAAATCAATGGCTCCTGCAAACCAATCCATCAAAATCTGTTCTACAAAATCCATATGGCGCTCCTTCTGTTCCGAGTCCTGCCATGTGCCCCCACAGCAGTTTACCACCAAATATGGGGTGTTGCCGTATTCAGGAGAAAATGGGGAACAAGATAAGGGGTGCTTTTCTCCTGTTACCCCTTGTGAAAATGAAAAATTTGGGGCTAAAGCAACGTTTTATTGGAAGAAATTAAACTTTTCATTTTCACAGCCAAGTGTTTCCAAATTCCATAAAACGCTTAGGGGGTCAAAGTGGCCAGTACCCCCTTAATATATTCTTTGAAGGGTATAGCTTCCAAAATGAGGTCACTTTTTGAGGGTTTTCACTCTAGGGGTATGTCAGGGTCTCTCAATTACAAAATGGTGCCTAAAAACCATTCTAGCAAAATCTGCCTCCAAAATCCGTATGGCGCTCCTTTCCTTCTGACCACTGCCACAAACCCATAGAGACGTTTACCACCACATATGGGGTATTTCTGTAAACTGCAGAATCAGAGTAATGTATATTGAGGTTTAGTTTGCTGTTAACCCTTGCTGTTTTGCAAGAAAAAAAATTAACATGAATAATCTACCAAAAAAGTGAAATTTTGAAATTTCCTCTCCATTTTCCATTAATTCTTGTGGAACACCTCAAGGGTTAACAACGTTTTTAACAGCAGTTTTTTATAATTTGAGGAGTGTAGTTTCTAAAATGGGGTCATTTATGGGTGGTTTCCATTACGTAAGCCCCTCAAAATCACTTTATATCTGAATTGGTGCTTTAAAAAATGGTTTTGCACATTTTGTTGAAAATTTGAAAAATGGCTGCTAAACTTCTAAGCCTTCTAACGTCCCAAAAAAAGTAAAATTACATTTATAAAATAAAGTAGACATATGGGGAATGTAAAATAACTATTTTTGGAGGTATTACTATATATTTTGAAAGTAGAGAAGTGGAAATTTGGAAAATTTTCCAAATTTTTGGTAAATTTGGTATTTTTCTATAAATAAAAATGAAATATTTTGCCACAAATTTACTACTGTCGTGAAGCACAATATGTGACGAGAAAACAGTCTCAGAATGGCTTGGATAAGTAAAAGCGTTCCAAAGTTATTACCACATAAAGTGACATGTCAGATTTGCAAAAAATGGCCTGGTCAGGAAGGTGAAAACAGGCCCGGGGTTGAAGGGGTTAACACACCTGCTCCTCATTCACACCTAAGACCACATAACAATAAGGAGTCACATGATACTAGGAGGGAAAATGGCTAATTGGGTATACTTTGACCTAGGGGTGTACTCACTTTTGTTGCCTGCGGTTTAGACATTAATGGCTGTGCCTTGAGTTATCTTGAGGACACCCAAACTTACACTGTTACACAAGCTGTACACCAACTACTTTACATTGTATCAAAGTGTCATATCTTCAGTGTTGTCCCATGAAGATATAATAAAATAATATGTTTAAAAATGTGAGAGGTGCACTCACTTTTAGGAGATGCCAATAACACGAAGATATATACACCGTATTTTTTGCTTTATAAGACGCACTTTTTCCCCCCAAAAGTAGTGGGAAAATTACAATGCGTCTTATAAAGCGAATACAGGTGAGCACTTCCATTATGAAAGCACTCACTTATATGTATAAGGTGCCGGGACCCCCATCAGACCTCAGATAAGCCCACCGAGCCACATAAGGTTGAAATAAAAACCTCTTACCTGTCCTGCACCACGGCTCCGCTCCAGGTCTGGCGCTCTTCTGTCTTCCCGGGCCAGCGCTGCACTGTCCTGACCACGTACAGCGTCAGGATGTAGTGGAGAGGACAGAGGAGCGCCGGACCTGGAGCGGAGCAGGACAGGTAAGAAGTTTTTATTTTAACCTTATGTGGCTGGGTGGGCTGATGGGGGCACAACAAGCTGATCTGAGGTCTCATGGGGGCACATTCTGCTGATCTGAAGTCTCATGGGGGCACGACATGGAGGGCTAATATAGGGGGTCTGATATGAGGTCCTGAAATTTATGGGGGGCCTGATAAGAGGTGTGATGAAAATTATTTTCTTATTTTACTACTCTAAAATCTGGGGCGAGTCTTATCAGGTGCGTCTTATAAAAAAAAAAAAAATAATATATCTCTCATATATATATATATATTTTTTTTTTTTTTATACACACACCATCCACGACCCATTTTCAGTGCCCTGGCGGAGGTAAGGAGGTTGTCGCCCAGGATTTTGCGATACATGGCCCTGTTCATCTTCCCGTCAAAAGGGGTGAAGTTGGCCTGTGCCCTTAGAAGAAAAACACCCCCAAAACATAATACTTCCACCACCATGCTTGACGGTGGGGATGGTATTCTTAGGGTCATTTTCTGTATTTTTCTTCCTCCAAACACGTCGAGTTGAGGTCAAAGAGCTCAATTTTGGTCTCATCTGACCACAGCACCTTCTCCCAGTCTCTCTCGGAGTCATTAATATGTTCATTGGCAAACTTGAGGCGGGCCTGGACGTGAGCCTTCTTGAGCAGAGGAACCTTGCGTGCACTGCAGGATTTTAAACCATTACGTCTCAGTGTATTACCAATGTTTTTTTTTGAAGACTGTGGTCCCAGCTGCCTTGAGATCATTACTCAGCTCTTCCCGTGTAGTTCTTAGCTGATTTTTAGCCTTTCTCATGATCAATGAAACTCCACAAGGTGATATCTTGCATGGAGCTCCAGGCCTGGGTCGATTGACAGTAATGTTGTACTTCTTCCACTTCCGAATAATTGCACCAACAGTTGTCACCTTCTCATCCAGCTTCTTACTTATGGCTTTGTAGCCCATTCCAGCCTTGTCTAGGTCAACAATTTTGTCCCTGACATCTTTAGACAGCTCTTTAGTCTTGCCCATGGTGGAGATGTTGGAGTGTCACTGAGACTGTTGGCCTTTTATACAGGTGACAATTTGGGACAGGCATCTCTCATCCAGGTAACGACTTCACTGTGATTAGCGTGTGTCAGTGGTCTGTGGGAGCCAACATTAGTCATGGTTTTATATAGAATAAGAGAACAGAAGTAAAGGGATGGCACTACTCAAACACTCCTTCCTTTAACTTCGGAATAGTACAAACAGTCGGGAGTCGCTCTATGTGTAGACAATGGTGGTGCTCTGCTGTAAACGGTGTAGTTCAGCCAGTACTGAAAATCATCCATGAAGAAAGAAAAATAGCGGCAACTCACCATAAAACGTCTTCTTTATTGTGGCAATAATACACTTTCATGGTCGGTGTGGGGGACGGACGGTACCTCACAGAAAGGCGGGCGTCAGACGATGGCCGTTTCGCGCAAGATCGCGCTTCCTGGGGCCTGTAACGTAATGACGCATCACGTCCCCACCTTTAAACTCTGCAGGCCGCTAGGCGCATGCGCAATAATGGTCACAGAGTCTACAATACACAATTAAAAGCACATGTCAAACCATTGCTCTTATACAAAAAAAAAAATATATACAATAAACCCGAATACTCTTATAAAAAGACACTTAGGTCATTCTAGTCTGTTTTGGACTGTCCGTTCATAAAAGTCCTATAGAGAAAGCAAAAGGGTCCCAAGAGGACAGAGTGTATAAAGAAATGTTTCAATTTCAGGATGACTGTGTTTGTCGCGGAATGGCAAGAGATGCATGCAGAGTTTTCCTTGCAGATACTAGAAATGGTGTTGAGGAGAAATATTAAAGAAGATCGAGACAATTAAAGAAGATCTACAAAGAGCGAAAATAGCGTTACAAAAAAGACTCACAGACATACAGTACCAAGGCTTTGAAAAAAGATTGGATAAAAAAATTGACATTAACACAAGTGGAGATTAAAGAAAATAAGAGGGACAAATTTATTAGAGATAAGATTATGAAACAGGGAGATTGTTTGATTGGAATGTGAACAAAAAGGAGAAGGACAAAACGCATGAAAAGTGATTACTGGATCACTGACTCGGACTCTAGTGCTTCTGATGAGACTACTGTGATTAATCAAGGCGGAAAAACGGACATTAATATGGAAAATAACCCTTTAGGAATTGACCTTTTTAAGGCAGCCCGCAAGTTGAATCTACGTAGGATGTACTCCTCCAAAAAAAATCTGTAGAAAAAGGGATACACAGAGAGGGAGAAATCCCTACTCGTGTTAGTCCTCTGGGTTTTAGCTTGTCAGCCAATTTCAATAAAGAGGAGATTGAGTGTTTAGAGTTCCACACAGATAGAGAGACCCTGCAAGAAACTGGCATTAGTGACCCCAAGGATTTGATATTCAAAGGGGGAGTGTCGTCTACTTTTTGCCCACCCTTGCCCGCCGGTGGTAGCATAGAGGTTTTTTATAAGAAAGTACTTAGTGAGGTTAAGTCTCTGATATACCCTACTGCAGAATATAATATCAATAGAGAAGAATATGATGTTATTGCTTGGCTACAAAAACAAAACGAGATTATTGTGAAACCGGCTGACAAGGGTGGAAATGTAGTGTTGATGTCTAGGGATTATTATATGAAGGAGGCCTATAGGCAACTGAACAATAAGGAAGTATATGAACAACTGGGTGGAGATCCAACATTGAAGGTACAGTCAGCGGGGTATTGCATAAGTATGTGGAATTGGATGTATTATCTAGGAAGAAAGCTGAAAAATTACTGTTAACAGCACCTATTAAACCTACGTGGTATTTTTTCCTAAACTCCATAAATCTGCTGAGTGTCCCCCTGGCCGTCCCATTGTTGCCGGCATTGGGTCAGTTACTGAACCCTTGCCCAAATATTTGGATTGATTACTTAAGCTCCTGTTGACTAGTGTCCCCGCATACGTCAGGGACACTGGCGACTTCCTCCAGTCACTGGAATCTTTCCAGTGGCAGGAGGGACTCAAGCTTGTGTCCCTGGACGTGGAAAGCCTTTATACGCGTATTCCCCAAGATTTAAGTACTAGAAGGAACACAAAAAAACGCCAATTTTATTGGGTTTGTAAAGGAGGCTTTAGGGGTTATTCTTAAGAATAACGCTTTTATGTTCGGGAAGAAATGGTACCGGCAACTGTATGGGACGGCCATGGGGACGCCAGTAGCATGTACCTTTGCCAATCTTTATTTGGCTAGATTAGAAGACAAGTACATTTATACTATCCAAAATCCCTTCTTATCCCAGATACATTTGTACCTTAGATATGTGGATGACATATTTATAGTTTGGTCCGGTACTGAAGAACAGTTCTGCCAATTTGTGGAGTACCTGAATGGGTCTAACAATATGAACATGTTATTCACTTACATCTTTGGAGGGCTTAAATTGGAGTTCCTGGATGTCTCTTTGGAGTTGGTGGGAGGTGAGCTGGTGACTAGGGGCTATCGTAAGCCCACTGCCACCAACTCGTTGCTACACAACTCCAGCTTTCATCCGGATACGGTGAGAAAAGCAGTCCCATATGGACAATTTATCAGATTAAAAAGGATTAATACCACAGAAGCAGGTTTCCAGGAACAAGCGGAAGAACTAAAAAAAAAAAAATAGGCTATTGAACAGGGGCTATTCCTTATACTCACTTAACATTGCCCAGAAAAAGGCATCTAGAATTAATAGGGCTGAGTTACTCCAGCAGAATAAGAAAAATAACGGGAAAGTGATAAAATGCCCCTTCTCATTTAAGTACAGTCCTATGGCAGGAAGAATAAAGGAGGTATTAAGGGAAAATTGGGGAATCTTATTGGAGGATCCCGTATTGAGGGAGGCCATTGATGACTCACCCTTGATCGCCTTTAGAAAGACTTACACCTTGAGAAACAAGTTAGTTAGAAGCAGGCTCAAAGAAGATGATGGCTAAAGAAATTAGCCCCAGTGGGCAATTACAAATGTGGTAATTGCACTTTTTGTGCTTACAATGGTCAAAGGACCACCATGAAGATAGGTGGTCTAGAATACAGAATAAGACAACTAATTACCTGTAAGAGTAAATTTGTCATCTATATGGTATACTGCACATGTAACAGATTCTATATTGGCAAGACCATAAGGTGCCTCTATGAAAGAGTTAGAGAACATTTCTCCTCTATCATTAGTGGTAAGGCATGTCCTCGCCTCATAGAACATATTAGACAGGATAACGCTGGTGATCCCAAGGTGATGAGGTTTATAGGTTTAGTCAGTTCCAATGTATCCACAAGGTGGCAAAAGACACCTGTCCCTTTTGAGAAAAGAAGCGAGATGGATAATACGCTCAGAGGCCCTTGGACCCTTAGGACTTAACGACAAGAATGACCTAAGTGTCTTTTTATAAGAGTATTCGGGTTTATTGTATATATTTTTTTGTATAAGAGCAATGGTTTGACATGTGTTTTTAATTGTGTATTGTAGACTCTGACCGCTATTGCGCAAGCGCCTAGCGGCCTGCAGAGGTTAAAGGTAGGGACGTGATGCGTCATTATGTTACAGGCCCGAGGAAGCGCGATCTTGCGCGAAACGGCCGTTGCCTGACGCCCGCCTTTCTGTGAGGTACCGTCTGTCCCCCACACCGACCATGTAAGTGTATTATTGCCACAATAAAGAAGACGTTTTATGGTGAGTTGCCGCTATTTTTCTTTCTTCATGGATGATTATTAGTCATGGTTTTACTAGGGGATCAAATACTTATTTCCCTCAAAGAAACGCAAAATTATTTTTTATTTTCATTTCATGTAATTTTCTCGGTTTTCTTTTGATATTCTATGTGGCACTGTTAAAATAAAGCTGGTATAAAATTATGAGACGTTTCATTTATTTTTTGGTATTAAAACTTTTAAAGTCAGTGGGGGGATCAAATACTTATTTCCTCCACTGTATTTCCTCCACTTTTTTCTTTACACACACACACACACCGTACAGACCAAAAGTTTGGACACCTTCTCATTCAAAGAGTTTTCTGTATTTTCATGACTATGTTAATTGTAGATTCACACTGAAGGCATCAAAACAATGCATTAACAGATGTGGAATTATATACTTAAAAAATTGTGAAACAACTGTAAATATGTCTTATAATTCTAGGTTCTTCAAAGTAGCCACCTTTTGCTTTGATTACTGCTTTGCACACTCTTGATGAGCTTCAAGAGGTAGTCACCTGAAATGGTTTTCACTTCACAGGTGTGCCCTGTCAGGTTTAATA
Organism: Rhinella marina; assembly: GCA_900303285.1. NCBI lineage: Eukaryota > Metazoa > Chordata > Amphibia > Anura > Bufonidae > Rhinella > Rhinella marina. The sequence continues at coordinate 96,520 of ONZH01003632.1, read as the reverse complement.
AGTGGGATTTCTTGCCTTACAAATGGGGTTGGGACCATGAGTTGTGTTGGGCAGAAGTCAGGTGGATACACAGCTGATAGTCCTACTGAATAGACTGCTAGAATTTGTATTATGGCAAGAAAAAAAAGCAGCCAAGTAAAGAAAAAACGAGTGGCCATCATTACTTTAAGAAATGAAAGTCAGTCTGAAAAATTGGGAAAACTTTGAAAGTGTCCCCAAGTGCAGTCGCAAAAACCATCAAGCGCTACAAAGAAACTGGGTCACATGCGGACCGCCCCAGGAAAGGAAGACCAAGAGTCACCTTTGCTGCGGGGGATAAGTTCATCCGAGTCACCAGCCTCAGAAATCGCAGGTTAACAGCAGCTCAGATTAGAGACCAGGTCAATGCCACACAGAGTTCTAGCAGCAGACACATCTCTACAACAACTGTTAAGAGGAGACTGTGTGCAGCAGGCCTTCAAGGTAAAATAGCTGCTAGGAAACCACTGCTAAGGACAGGCAACAAGCAGAATAGACTTGTTTGGGCTAAAGAACACAAGGAATGGACATTAGACCAGTGGAAATCTGTGCTTTGGTCTGATGAGTCCAAATTTTAAATCTTTGGTTCCAACCACCGTGTCTTTGTGCAACGCAGAAAAGGTGAACGGATGGACTCTACATGCCTGGTTCCCACCGTGAAGCATGGAGGAGGAGGTGTGATGGTGTGGGGGTGTTTTGCTGGTGACACTGTTGGGGATTTATTCAAAATTGAAGGCATACTGAACCAGCATGGCTACCACAGCATCTTGCAGCGGCATGCTATTTCATCCGGTTTGCGTTTAGTTGGTCCATCATTTATTTATCAACAGGACAATGACCCCAAACACCTCCTCCAGGCTGTGTAAGGGCTATTGGACCAAGGAGAGTGATGGGGTGCTACACCAAATGACCTGGTCTCCACAGTCACCAGACCTGAACCCAATCGAGATGGTTTGGGGTAAGCTGGACCGCAGAGTGAAGGCAAAAGGGCCAACAAGTGCTAAGCATCTCTGGGAACTCCTTCAAGACTGTTGGAATACCATTTCAGGTGACTACCTCTTGAAGCTCATCAAGTGAATGCCAAGGGTGTGCAAAGCAGTAATCAAAGCAAAAAGGTGGCTAATTTGAAGAACCTAGAATATAAGACATATTTACAGTTGTTTCACACTTTTTTGTTAAGTATAAAATTCCACATGTGTTAATTCATAGTTTTGATGCCTTCAGTGTGAATCTACAATTTACATAGTCATAAAAATACAGAAAACTCTTTCAATGATAAGTTTTGGTTTTTTAGTTTTCCAAACTTTTGGTCTGTACTATATATATATATATATATATATATATATATATATATATATATATATATATATATACACACACACACACACACATACATACACACACACGTGCAGTGCCTTGCGGAAGTATTCAGCCCCCTGGAACTTTTCAACCTTTTGCCACATTTCAGGCTTCAAACAAAAAGATATAACATTTTAAATTTTTGGTGGAGAATCAACAAGTGGGTGGAACGAAATTTATTGGATCATTTAAACTTTTTTTGTAATAATAAAACTGAAAAGTTGGTGTGCAAAATTATTCGGCCCATTTACTTTCAGTTCAGAAAACTCACTCCAGAAGTTCATTTAGGATCTCTGAATGATCCAATGTTGTCCTAAATGACTGATGAAGATAAATAGAATCCACCTGTGTGTAATCAAGTCTCCGTATAAATGCACCTGCTCTGTGATAGTCTCAGGGTTCTGTTTAACCCCTTCCCAACCGGCGCCGTACATGTACGGCGCTCGGGCGGTGCGGGGACCGCGAGCGGGCGTCATGGCCGGCAAGTCTCTGCTGTTCGAAACGCCGCTTCTTACCTCCGTCGGCGGCGACTTCCTGAGCCTTATGATGCCGTGATCACGGCATCAGGATGCGGCTGAACCCGGAAGCCTACGCTTCCGGGTGGTGTACAGACGCCCCGATTGGCCAATCGGGGTGTCTGTACACCATATGAAAACTCTAAGCCCCGCTGGTGAGGATTACAGTTTTCAAACAGCAATTCTTATTCTGGCCACTAGATGGCAGGCCAGGATAAGAAATTAGCAATTCATGGATTTAACTGCATCTAGTAAATCCATGATTGCTCATAAAGAAAAAAAACAAAATATATCAGCTCATATTTGAGCTTTAAAATAATCACAAAAAAAAAAAATTTAAAAAATGTTAATATATAAAAAATAAAAAAAAGATATAAAAGTTCAAATAACCCCCCTTTCAGTATAAGTAAAAAATAAATACCTAAATAACAATAAATATAGACATCATGGCTATCACTGTGACCGAAAACGCCCGTACTTTTAAGATAAATTTAAAAAATTCCAATACGGCGAATTGTGTGGCGGAAAAAAGCGTCCAAATGCCGATTCGCATTTTTTTTTTAGAAAAAAAAAAAAGAGATCAAAAAGTCATACACACCCCAGAATGGCATCAATAAAAAATTAGCCCCCATACAGCTCTGTAGACATAAATACCAAAAAGTTATAGGGGGTCAAGATATGACAAGGAAAAAAAAGAGGCAACTTTCTAATTATTTTATCACCATCTAAAAGCAGGAAAAACTATACATATTAGGTATTGCCGGATTCGTACTGACCAGTAGAATGAAAGCAACTGTTTCATTCTGTCAGTTTTAATGCACATCGAACGCTGTAAATAATAAACCCGTAGAACTGTAGCGGAATAGCGGTTTTCTTGCAATTTCACCCCATTGGGAATTTTTTTCCCCGCTTCCCACTACACCATATGCAATATTAAATAGTGGCATTGGAAAGTACAACTTGTCCCGCAAAAAACAAGCCCTCATACAGCTATGTGAACAGAAAAATAAAACAGTTATGGCTGTTTGAAGGCAGGGAGCGCAAAACGGAAATGCAGAAACGAAAAAACCTCCGGGGTGGAAAGGGTTAAAGCACAGAGCGCATCATAAAGACCAAGGAACAGAACAGGCAGGTCCGTGATACTGTTGTGGAGAAGTTTAAAGCCGCATTTAGATACCAAAAGATTTCCCAAGCTTTAAACATCCCAAGGAGCACTGTGCAAGTGATCATATTGAAATGGAAGCAGTATCAGACCACTGCAAATCTACCAAGACTCGGCCATCCCTCTAAACTTTCACCGCAAACAAGGAGAAGACTGATCAGAGATGCAGCCAAGAGGCCCATGATCACTCTGGATGAACTGCAGAGATCTACAGCTGAGGTGGGAAGAGTCTGTCCATAGGACAACAATCAGTAGAACACTTCACAAATCTGGCCTTTATGGAAGAGTGGCAAGAAGAAAGCCATTTCTCAAAGATATCCATAAAAAGTCTTGTTCACAGTTTGCCACAAGCCACCTGGGAGACACACCAAACATGTGGAAGAAGGTGCTCTGGTCAGATGAAACCAAAATCGAACTTTTTGGAAACTATGCAAAACAATATGTTTGGCGTAAAAGCAACACAGCTCATCACCCTGAACACACCATCCCCACTGTCCAACATGGTGGTGGCAGCATCATGGTTTAGGCCTGCTTTTCATCAGCAGGGAAGATGGTTAAAATTGATGGGAAGATGGATGGAGCCAAATACAGGACCATTCTGGATGAAAACCTGTAGGAGTCTGCAAAAGATATGAGACTAGGACTGAGATTTATCTTCCAACAAGACAATGATTCCAAACATAAAGCAAAATCTACAATGGAATGGTTCAAAAATAAACGTATCCAGGTCTTAGAATGGCCAAGTCAAAGTCCAGACCTGCATCCAATTGAGAATATGTGGAAAGAGCTGAAAACTGCTGTTCACAAAAGCTCTCCATCCAACCTCAGAGTGCGACCTGTTTTGCAAGGAAGAATGGGCAAGAATTTCAATCTCTAGATGTGCAAAACTGATAGAGACATACCCCAAACGACTTGCAGCTGTAATCGCAGCAAAAGGAGGCACAACAAAGTATTAATGCAAGAGGGCTGAATAATTTTGCACGCCCCACTTTTCAGTTTTATTATTACAAAAAAAATGTTAAATGATCCAATAAATTTCATTCCACTTCACACTTCTTGTTGATTCTTCACCAAAAATTTAAAAAGTTATATCTTTTTGTTTGAAGCCTGATATGTGGCAAAAGGTTGAAAAGTTCCAGGGGGCCGAATACTTTTGCAAGGCACTGTATATGTGTATGAAAAAAATATTATATATATATATATATATATATATATATATATATATATATATATATATATATATATATATATATATATATATACACACACACACACACACATACACACACACACACACTAAAACCACACAAAGTCTGTTAAAAAAAAAAGTTAATTGAACCTTTGAGAAGCTGCAGCCCCCCCTCATACATTCTTGTGAGTGCTTCTTTATAAACAGGCTCATTTGGCAAGGTAGATGTGAACATAAACCAAGGGCAGCTTCACCATACTCTATACTAGTAATTTATGGCAGTCAGGCTGCAGGCCTCACAATTGTATACCAATTCACCCATGCAGATATCCCTCTACCTGTAAAATGCTCCTCCTCCACGCTGTAGCCACTGTGTGAGGAATAAAACATCGCTTTCCTTACCCTTGGAAGTGGCTTCGTTAAAACTTCGGAATAATACTGCTCAACACTAACAGTGTTCTTGGAACAAGCATGCCACCATAACAGCCCTTATATTAGCAGACATGAGCTACCAGAGCAGACTCCGATACTACTGAGCATGTGCTAGTGCTGTCCTATTCAGCTCTATGGAGAGGTGGTCAGGCTGCAAGTTACTGCGCATGCTCATGAGAAGCTGGCTGTAACTGGGCAACTGTGGATATCTAAAAGATTTCATTTTTCAAAAATGAATGTGCTGAAATCTATACTCTTACAATGATGCTAGACAGAGGAATACCCCTTTAAAAGATTTCTTGGAGGATTAGTTTATCTCCTGTATAGATTTTATTATGCCCTTTGGAAATTTCAAAGGCTACAGCTCAGGTTTGTATTTTTTTTATTCCTTCTTTTGTCATTGATGGCCCCTTTTACAGTACAGTGGTCCTTCAAGATACAATATTAATTGGTTCCAGGAGGACCACTGTATGTTTATGAGTAATTGTTCCAAAGCCCCAACATGTCATCCATGAGAAAATGAAGATTTAAGAAAAATAAGGAGATAACCAAGACAGATAAAACAAGTCCTTACCTATAGCAGTCGGGGACAGCTGCTAACTAGCAACTAATACAGCTATTTTACTAGAGAAGTGGCCTTGATTGGTTGGATCAGAGTCTGAGACATTGTATGTTGAGTCTAGTTTCAACTTACGATGGGTTAGAAAAGACCATTGTATGTTGAAAATATTGTATCTTGAGGGATCACTGTAAGCCATGTGGGGTTTAATTTTATACTTGTTACATACAGGAATAAATTTTGAAATGTAGAGGCAATAGCAGCTCACAGTCTATAACTGGGGAAACTGGCCTTTTTTAAAATTCAATGTTTTTGCTCAACCAGCCGGAGTTTGCCTTTTATAGTTCAGGGGGAATATAATAAAATTACATGGTGGTCTCACAAACCATAACATTTCCAACATGCTCTGCATCATTAGAGAATCCCAGATCCAAGAAAGCATTGCCCAAAACTTATCTCCCTTTGTAATTACACCCAGTGGCTTAGCTCAAGGGGGGGACAAAGTAGCAGTTGCTATTGGGCCTTGAAGCCGAGTGGGCCCAAAGACCCTTGTGCCACACAAGACACTGGTATTATAGAAAGTGCATACTGATCAAGTTACACCTCTGGCTGGAGGGAAGGGGTTAGGTCAAGAATTTGGCATGGGTGCAGTTTCAATTTTTGCCTCAGGCAGCATGAAGGTTAGCTCCCCTCCCCCCCCTCGAAATCTTGCACCAGGGCCCATGAGCCTTTAGCTATGCCCCCAATTCCACCCATTAGGTTTCAGCATCATGCACAATTGCCTCTTTCACATTCAACTTCATATCACTCCTAACATCAAACACACGCCACCGCCTTTTCTATTGGCCTTTTCTTTCCTACAGAGTGTTAAGCCTTAATAACATTAGTCATGACTCAGCTACACCAACTACTTTGAGGTGTTCCTCCAGTAATATAGACTCCAGCATCCCCATTTTGTTTGCTAGACTTCTGGCATTTGTGAAAATATATTTTAAAGTTAATACTCAATTTCCCACATTATATTCCCGAAAAGAGATTTTATTGGGTACCCACTCTCAACCTACACTATTTATCCCTTATTGGTATGACTCACCTCCCTCCCTCAGATCCTACTTTAAAAGCTCCTCATGCCATCTAACATTTTTTTTCCTCCTAGCACAGCTGCACTCTCCCAATTAAGGTGCAGCCCGTCTCTACTATAGAGCCTGTAGCTGACAGAACTTTGCCTACTTCTCCATGAACCCAAACCCCTCCTTCTTACACCAGATTCTAAGTCACTTATTTTACTCCTTAAAGGGGTATTCTCACCTTAGACAATGGGGGCATATCGCTAGGAGGTCCTGTATGGAGTTTAGCCGCCACCCCTTCGGAGCGATTAGCTTGTATTGCACATGCGCAAAAACTGAAAGAAATGGAGGAGCTGTGATGCGTTGATTGCCATCCACAAGATGGCGTCCTCACCTACAAGGTTTACTTTTGCATTTATTTATATGCATACATCTAATGCATAATATACAGCGCTATTCTGTAGTGCGAATCCCCGTCGAGTGTCAGGGGTTGGGGGGGGCGTCAGGGTGTCCCCCCCCCCCACCCCACGATCGGCTGTGATTGGTCAGTGACTGGTCACTGACCAAAACATTAAATGTAAGTAAAGGCACCTGCTCAGCCCGCTTCCCGTTTGTCCAGATCGCGAGCTGAGCGGGTGCCTGTTTAGAACAGTGCCCCCCTGGCCCCCCAGTCCCATACAGCTTACCTGTCCTGTAGTCCTCCGTCCCCCTCAATGCTGCCTGCCTCCTTGGTGGTGAGTGATCATCTTGACGCAGAGCAGTGCCACCTAGTATAACCGATAATCACTTATCAGCCATTGTTTTTTTGCAGCTGATCAGTGATTATCAGCTTTTTTTTTTCATCTGCGCCAACATCTGTGTGGCCAGCTTGTCCGTGTCTATGGCTGATAATTGCTTATTAAGCCAGTTTTTTTGCGGCTGTTAAGTAGTTATCAGTTTTTTTTTTCCTGGCGTGCATCCAGTGGACGCACACCGGTAAAAAGGGACACTGGTTGAAAGTAAAATCACTACACTGCCCTACACTACACACATAATAAAGTAATTTCACCTGCCACACACACACATCACATTCCCCCTAGAAAATAAAAATGTCCCACAATGGGTAAATTACAGAAATTTAGGAAAGTGGACAGTGAAAACTGAAAAATCCATTTTTTTGTTTTCACTGTCCACTTTCCTAAAGTTCTGTAATTTACCAATTGGGTCTAACTGATCACTGCACCCCTTGAAATGTTCCTTGAGGGGTGTCGTTTCCAAAATGAGGTCACATGTGAGGGGTTTCCAGTGTTCAGACATGGGGGGCTTTGTGAACGCAACATAGACCCCAGTGACAATTCCAGCCAAATCCACTCTCCAAAATTCACACTGCGCTGCTTCCTTTCTAAGCCGTTCTGTGCACCCACACAATACTTTAGATAGACATATGGGTTATTTCCGTTCTCGGGAGATATTGCACCACAAATTTTGTGGGGCTTTTTATCCTCATACCCTTTGTGAAAATGAAAAATTTGGGGTTACACCAATGTGTAAGTAAAAAAAACAAAAAAAAAAAAACAAAAAAAAAAAAACCTGATTTTCCATTTTTACAGACTATCTTTGGGTTATTCCTGTGAGACACCTATAGGGTTAAACTTCAATAATCTAATTCTGAGTACTTTGAGGGGTGACGTTTTTAAAATGGGGTGAGTTATTGGGTTTTCTAACATGTAGGTCCCTCAAATCCACTTGAAAACTGGACTTGTCCCGCAAAAAATCTGATTTTGAAAATTTCATGAAAATTTGGAAAATTGCTACTAAACTATGGAGCCCTCTTATGCCGTGAAAATATAAAAGCACGCTAAAAAAAACTGATGCCAACATAAAGTAGACATATTGCAGATATGAATCTATATCTAATTTATGTGGTGTCGCTATGTAGTTTAGGGGCTGAGAATTTTAAAGTAAAAAAAAAAAAAGCAATTTTTTCCAATTTTTCATGAAATTGTGGAATTTTTTCACAAGGAAACACTGCAAATATCGACCTAAATCTATTACTAACATAAGTAGAATATGCCACAAAAAAAACAAAAAAAACAAAAAAAAAAAAAACACAAAACACACAATCTCAGAATCACTGGAATCTGTAAAACCATCCCAAAGTTATTACTTATTGAAGAGACATGTCAGAATTCAAAAATTTGGCCCAGACATTAAGGCCAAAATGGGCTCTGTCCTTAAGGGGTTAAGCTTCCGCTCTCTCTAGTGACGTTCATGGCACTGGCAGTATTTCTGAACAAACTACCTTAGAGGTCCTGGACTTCAGCTCCTCTTTTGGTTCCCCAAAATAATTGTTTTGGATCTTCTACCTCCCCCCAACTTAATCATTTGTACCACCCAACAACTTGTCTATCCGATCCGCAATATGCCAAATCCGAGCGCCCTGAACACAACATATTGTTTGGCTTCCATGGCTTCAGCAACAGATGACCCGTCAGTCTGCCTAATAGAGTCCCTTCCCACCAGCACCTACCTGACCTTTGCTGCACTCCTCTTCCCATCCTTCCTGCAGCAGTCATCCTCCAGGTTGTTAGGAGCAAGGCCCTGCAGCAGTATTGCTGGTCCTGGGATTTCATCCAATATCAGCCAAACAGGCAAATTTACTAAGGTGTTCCAGCTCAGGACTGGCGCCTCTGATACTGCCCCCCCCCTACCTTTTCTTGTAACATTTTTACTGACCCCAGCCAGTGCCTGCACAGTGAGGTCTAAGCCTCTCTCCAGGTTTGCAATACTTCTGTGACTTGCAAGTTGTATATTAAGATCTGGAATCTGGGAAGACACACCAAACCCTCATATAGGCTCTGTAAGTGGGCTGTGTATAAGTGGAGTTAAAGAACCGGAGTGCTGGTACTAAGTGAGTTTGTGGGAGTGACTGCAAATAAATGTCCGTAGTTTATTGCAAAGGTCCTTGTTTGGTGCTTGCATTTTGGTAATAACATTTAAACCCATTTTTTTTCTCTGATGTGTACCTGGTGAAGGGGAGTGGTTTGTAATCCGAGGTGCAATAAATTGCATAGCTAAACTCTTATAGAGCTTGCTCTGACTTTGTGCTTGCTTTGTAGGTGGGCTGTGTATAAGTGGAGTGAAAGAACCAGAGTTTAAGACAAGGAGCATAAAAAGTAAGGTTGGAAAGATTTTCCTTGTGTGTTAACTTGATTTGATCCAGTTCTCCAGCTACAGCAAACCACAACTAATTGCATATTTACTGTTTTTTCTGTACTGTATATCCCCATCTAGCAGGTGCTCCATGGACAATGCTACTAAGTGTGTGTCCTGTGCAACGCATGCATGCATGCCTTGAAGAGCCATTCGAGGGTGAATACATTTGCACTAGATGCAATCACGTTGCATATTTAGAAGCCCAGATCTTGGATCTAAATAAGCAGCTTGACATACTTAGGGGTATTAAACACCTGGAGAGAGGCTTAGACCTCACAATGCAGGCACTGGCTTGGGCCAGTAAAGAGGAGGTGGGAGGAGAAGGGCAAGAGCAGGACTATCAGGTCAGCAGTTAGGTTAATGTAGTAAGAAGGGGTAGAGGGAAAAGTGCCAGGGAGGCTAGTCCTGAGCTGGAACACCCTAGTAAATATGCCTGTTTGGCTGATATTAGGGATGAAAGCCCAGGACCAGCGACACTGCAGCAGACCGTTTCTCCTAACAACCAGGAGGATGGCCACTGCAGGAAGGATGGGAAAAGGAGAGCAGCAAAAGACAGACAGATGCTGGTGGTAGGGGACCGTGAATGCCGAACAGTGTGTCGTCTCCAGGGTGCTCGGGTTCGGCATATGGCAGATTGGATTGACAGATTGCTGGATGGGGCTGGGAAAGACACATTGGCACCAATGACAGTCAGGGGGAGATGCAAGGTCCTTAAAAATGATTTTAGGGAACTAGAAGAGAATCTCAAGTCCAGGACCTCCAAGGTAGTGTTTTCAAAAATACTACCAGTGCCACAAGCGTCACTAGTGAGACAACGGGAGCTTAGGGAGTTAAATAAGTGGCTCAGAGGCTGGTGCAGGAAGGAAGGGTTTGGGTTCATCGAGAACTGGGCCGACTTCTCTGTTGGCTACAGATTCTACAGTAGGGACGGGCTACACCTTAATGGGGAGGATGCAATTGCCCTGGGGGAAAAAATGGTTAAATGGCTGAAGGAGGTTTTAAACTAGGATCTGGGGAGAGGGGGAGGGGTCAGTGAGGAATGTAGGGAGAATATTGAGCAAAACAACAACCAAAGTTACCCAAACACCCCAGATAGTCACTTCACAGGTAATAGTAATTTAAAAAGTGGGGTAAAAAAAATATACATAGACCTCTTAATTGTATGTACACTAATGCCAGAAGCCTGACTAATAAAACTGGTGAACTGGAATTAGTGATGTGTGAGGAGGACTATGACATAGTGGGAGTAACCGAGACATGGCTGGATGACAGCTATGACTGGGCATTTCATGTACAGGGTTACAGTCTGTTTAGAAAGGATCGCCAAAACCGGAGAGGGGGAGGGGTTTGCCTTTATGTAAGGTCCTGTCTAAAGCCCACACTCCGGGAAGATATAAGTGAGGGACATGAAGATGTGGAGTCTTTGTGGGAAGAAATAAATGGAGCCAAAAACAATAATAAAATACTAATAGGAGTTTATTATAAACCACCTAATATACCAGAGTCCACAGAAAATCTACTTCTAAATGAAATAGATGAGGTGGCAAATCATAATGAGGTTATTATTATTATTATTATTATTATTATGGGGGATTTCAACTACCCAGATATAGACTGGGAAACTGAAACCTGTATATCTCATAAAGGAAACAGGTTCTTAGAAATAACCAATGACAATTACCTATCCCAACTGGTTCAGGACCCGACTAGAGGGACGGCCATACTGGACTTAGCATTAACCAACAGATGTGCAGGTTGGGGGACACCTGGGAAATAGTGACCATAATATAATAACCTTCCAACTGTCATTCAAAAGAGCGGTTCTTCAGGGAGGAACAAAAATACCAAACTTCAAAAAAGCAAAATTTAACCAACTAAGAAAGGCCATAGACCTAACTAACTGGCAATGTCCTTAAAAATACAGCCACAAAATGGGATATTTCTAAAAGCATCCTAATATCTAATTGTGAGAGGTACATACCTTATGGGAATAAAAGGTTAAGAAACAAGAAAAAAAAAAAAAAACAAAAAAAAACAATGTGGATAAATAGAGCTGTAAAGAAAGCATTTAAATCACTAAAACAGGAGGGTGGCGAGGAAGCATTGAAAAACTATAAGGAAAAAAATAGAATATGTAAAAGACAATTAAAAGCAGCCAAACTAGAGAGATTAATTGCTAAAGAGAGTAAAAATAACCTTAAAATGTTTTTCAATTATATAAAAAAAAAAAAAAAAAAAAAAAAAATAGTAAAAAGTATAAACCTGAAGGTGTTGGCCCCTTACAGAGTAATGGGGGGGGGGGGATTACAGAGAGCGATGAGGAGAAAGCAAAGCCATTAAATATTTTTTTCTCCACTGTATTCACTGAGGAACATAAACGGTCAGATGAAATGCAGAATATAAAAGTGAATTCCCCATTAAAAGTGCCCTGTCTGACCCAGGAAGACGCACAGAGAAGTCTTAAAAAGATTAAAATAGACAAATCGCCAGGACCGGATGGCTTAGAACCCGTATCCTAAGAGAATTAAGTATGTCATAGCCAGACCCTTATTTCTGATATTTAAAGGGGTTTTCCGAGTTATAAATATTGATGACCTATCCTCAGGATAGATCAATATCAGATCAGCGGGGGTCCGACACCCGGCACCCCACCGATCGGTTGTTTGAAGAGGAGGCAGTGCTGTTTACATGCTGGCTGTAACAGGGGTAGTGGTGAGTAGGTGTAATTACACCTAACCACCCCATTCATTTCTATGGGAAGAATCGCTTCCATAGACTTGTATGGCGCATAGCAAATGTGGTGCCAACATTCAAAAAGGGTCCAAAAACAGAGCCCGAGAACTATAGGTCGGTAAGTTTAACATCTATCGTGGGTAAACTGTTTGAAGGTTTTCTAAGAGATGCTATCTTGGAGTTCCTCAATGAAAATAAGCAAACAACTCCATATCAACATGGCTTCGTGAGGGATCGGTCATGTCAAACTAATTTAATCAGCTTCTATGAGGAGGTAAGTTCTAGACTGGACTGCGGAGAATCAATGGATGTCGTATATCTGGACTTCTCCAAAGTATTTGACACTGTACCACATAAAAGGTTAGTATATAAAATAAGAATGCTTGGCCTGGGAGAAAATGTCTGTATGTAGGTAAGTAACTGGCTCAGTGATTGAAAACAGAGGGTAGTTATTAATGGTACATACTCAGATTGAGTCACTGTCACTAGTGGGGTACCACAGGGTGTCAGTATTGGGCCCTATTCTCTTCAATATATTTAGTAATGATTGTAGAAGGCTTGCACAGTAAAATATTTTTTGCAAAACTAAACTGTGTAAAGTAATTAACACAGAAGTGGACAGTACACTGCTACAGATGATCTGGATAGACTGGAGGCTTGGGCAGAGAAGTGGCAGATGAGGTTTAACACTGACAAATGTAAGGTTATGCACATAGGAAGGAATAATGCAAGTCACCAGTACATACTGAATGGTAAAACATTGGGTAACACTGACATGGAAAAGGACCTAGGAATTTTAGTGAACAAACAACTAAGCTGTAGAAACCAGTGTCGGACAGCTGCTGCCAAGGCCAATAAGATAATGGGTTGCATCAAAAAAGGCATAGAGGCCCGTGATGAGAACATAGTCCTGCCACTCTACAAATCACTAGTCAGACCACACATGGAGTATTGTGTACAGTTCTGGGCTCCTGTGAACAAGGCAGACAGAGCTGGAGAGGGTTCAGAGGAGGGCAACTAAAGTAATAACTGGAATGGGTGGACTACAGTACCCAGAAAGATTATCAAAATTATTGTCATTCACTGTAGAAAAAAAAAAAAAAAAAAAAAAAGACGACTGAGGGGGAGATCTAATAAGATCTCTCCCATGATCTATTTATCCCCAGGACTGTGACAAGGGGACATCCTCTGCATCTGGAGGAAAGAAGGTTTGTACAAACATAGAAGAGGATTCTTTATGGTAAGAGCAGTAAGACTATGGAACTCTCTGCCTGAGGAGGTGGTGATGGCAAGTTCACTAAAAGAGTTCAAGAGGGGTCTGGATATATTTCTGGAGGGTAATAATCAGGGCTGTGGAGTCGGTAAGCTAGATCTATGCTGTTAAGTACAGTACAATAGACTTTCTACATACCCTACTCTAAATACTCTACCACATAATGCAGTAAAATATAGGATTAATAGGAGTAAAAAAGGGGATTCCTATGTTAAAGGAAATCTGTCCCCAGCTTTTACATCACTAAACTAACAGTCCTTTGCCCCCATCAGACCTCAGATCGGCTTAATGTGCCCCCATCAGACCTCAGATCGGCTTAATGTGCCCCCATCAGACCTCAGATCGGCTTAATGTGCCCCCATCAGACCTCAGATCGGCTTAATGTGCCCCCATCAGACCTCAGATCGGCTTAATGTGCCCCCATCAGACCTCAGATCGGCTTAATGTGCCCCCATCAGACTCCATAATTGAAGCGCTCACTTGTATTCGCCTGATTGTACTAAGGCCATCCCTGCTGGGCCCCCCCAGAGGTATTGGGCCCGCAGCATCGCCTCCCCTGCCCCCCTCCCCCCAGTAGCTACGCCTCTGGGCCTGATGTATGAAAATTGTCTAGGTCTAAGACTTTTTGTTGCCCATAGCAACCAATCAGAGCTCCCCTTTCATTTCTCCAGAGCACTATATGAAATGAAAGGGGAGCTCTGATTGGTTGCTATAGGCAACAAAGAAACTTCTACACCTAGACAGTTTTCATACATAAGGCTCTAGGTGTTTTACATCAGCAGATAGAAGCCATGAGAGCAGCTAACCTCTCCAAACATGAGCTCAGAGGAAACAAAGCATACAGAGAGAACATGCACTGGACATAAAGGGCAGTACACAGTCATCTCAACTAAAAGCCTAAATTCTTAGATCAGGAATAGAACAGACATTTATAGGACATTGCATCATTTCACAAATTCTTATAAAAATATATTCAGCACTGAACTAAATCTACTAATTCATTATATATTTTAGGAGTCGGTCCATTTTATACCGACTCCACCAAAATGGTGACCGACTCCGACTCCACAGCCCTGGTAATAATATTCCAGGTTATAGTTACTAGAAATGGGTTGTTGATCCAGGGAGTTATTCCGATTGCCTGATTGGGGTCGGAGAGGAATTTTTTCCCCTTAAGTGAGGAAAATTGGCTTCTACCTCACAGGGTTTTTTTGCCTTCCTCTGGATCAACTTGCAGGATAACAGACCAAACTGGATGGACAGATGTCTTTTTTCGGCCTTATAAACTATGTTACTATGTTACCTGTACACAAATTTACATTTAACCCTTTCAGTACCAGAGTTTTTCGTTTTCATTTTTCTTCCCCATTTTCCATGAGCCATAACTTTTTAATATTTTCAGTCACATAGCTGAGTGCTTATTTTTTGCGGTCAAGTTGTACTTTCAAATGCCACCATTAATTATGGCATAAAATGTAGTGGGAAGTGGAAAAATCCAAATGGGGTGGAATTGGAAAAAAAAAAATAAAAATAATAATTCCTCCGTTTTACAGGTTTTGTTGCCACGGAGTTTCGTTTGCAGCAAAACTAACCCATGCCCTTCATTCTCTGGGTCAGTATGATTACAAAGATCCCCATATGTGTAGGTTTTTTTTTTTTATGTCTAAATAGTGTAAAAATAAAATTTAAACTTTTTTTTATTATTTTTTTACATCACCATATTCTGACCCCCATAACTTTTTTATAGTTATATCCACTGAGCTGTTTAAGAGCGGGAAAATCCATAGTTTTTATTGATACCATTTTGTGGTGTGTGTGACTTTTTGATCACACACCAGAAAGTATTGTACTGAATTGAACGGGGATCAAACTGTGAAAACGTGTCCCACAGTGGGACAAGTGTAAAAAGTAAAAAATAAAGTGAAATAAAAGTTTTAATAAAAAAAAAATAAAGTTGCAAGTAAACAAAAGAAAAAACGCCCCCTCACCATAAAATAATGTTTAAAAAAAAAAAAAAAAAAGTAAAACACATTAGGCATCACTGTCTGTCAAAGAGCTCTATAAAAATATCACATGATCTACCACCTTAGCTGAGCACCATAAAAAAAAAAAAAAAAAAAAAAAAAGATATATTAGGTATCGCCGCGTCCATAAAAAACATGCTCTATAAAAATATCACCTAATTTTAAAAAATTTAAAAAAAATAAAAATAAAAACTACCAAAACAACCATTTTTTTGGTCACTTTGCCACAAAGTATAATATTGATAAATTATATGTACCCAAAAATGCTACCTATAAAAACGTCAACTCTTTCTGCAAAATATAAGCCCCTACACAAGACGATCGGCAGGAAAATAAAAGAAATGTAGCTTTTAAAAAAAATGAAGACACAAAAACAATTTTTGTTTTGAAAAATGCTTTAAAGGGTTTCTGTCACCAGTTTTTTCGGTATGAATCAGGCTGACATTAGAGATGTGCTAATGTCACCTGATTCCAAATATATATCTGTTTTATTTACTGGTGCCCCCATTTTTATATAAAATGAACTTTTATTTTATGCTAATAAGGCTCCTAGGTGCAAGGGGCGTTACCTCTGCTCCTAGAGGCTCTGTTGATTGACAGGACCAGGCAGAGAAGAAACACTCAGTTCACCATAGATTTTAAGGACCTTCAATGATGTCATGACCATGTGATCAGTCACATGGTTTAGGAGGAGACAGGCTGTTTGTGTGATCCTAACCATGTGACTGATCACATGGTCATGACATCATTGAAGGTCCTTAAAATCTATGGTGAACTGAGTGTTTCTTCTCTGCCTGGTCCTGTCAATCAACAGAGCCTCTAGGAGCAGAGGTAACGCCCCTTGCACCTAGGAGCCTTATTAGCATAAAATAAAAGTTCATTTTATATAAAAATGGGGGCACCAGTAAATAAAACAGATATATATTTGGAATCAGGTGACATTAGCACATCTCTAATGTCAGCCTGATTCATACCGAAAAAACTGGTGACAGAAACCCTTTAATCTGTAGAACTGAAACATAAAAAAAAATTGCACATATTTGGTATAGTCACATCTGTATCAACTTGCTCTATAAAAGTAACACATGATCTATCCTGTCAGGAGAACTCAGTAAAAAACAAAATAAAAACTGTGCCACAGCCATTTTTTGTTACCTTGCCTCACAAAAAGCATAATTTTGAGCAATCAAAAATCATATGTACCACAAAATAGTACCAATAAAACTAACCTCATCTTGTAGTTTACAAAATGGGGTCACTTTTTGGGAGTTTCTACTCTAGGGGTGTATCAGGGGGTCTTCAAATTTGACATAGCAACTTCAAATTATCCCAGCGACATCTGCCCTCCAAAATCCATATGGCGTTCCTTTCCCTCTGCGCCTTGCTATGTTCCCCTACAGCAGTTTACCACCACATGTGGGGAGTTTCTGTAAACTGCAGAATCAGGGTAATAAATAGAGTTTTCTTTGGCTGTTAACCCTTGCTATGTTACAGGGACAATAGATTAAAATGGAAAATCTGCCAAAAAAGTGAATTTTTGAAATGTTCCACAAGAATGAAAGGAAAATTGAGGTGGCACCTAAAGGGTTAACAAAGTTTGTAAAATCAGTTTCAATTAACTTGATGGGTATCATTTCTAAAATGGGGTCATTTATGGGTGGTTTCTATTATGTAAGCCATCCAAAGTAGGCGGATGACCAAACAACTGCACTACATAAGTCCAGCAGCAGAAGCAGACAGCTGCAAGGTTGCTGGAGCAGTCATCACAGCAGGCACAAACAGAAAAGCAATCAGTTCCACAGGTACAAGAGAATAGTCACCCTTCCACAAAGACTGACCGTTTTTACTTTTTTTTACCCACAGGCTCAGAGGCAGTCAAACAACCAGGCATAGCCTCACAGGCTTTCAGTCATACAGGCCCTGAAGCCAAGAGTCAGACAACCAGGCCCCAGACTATCAAAGATTCCAGCATACCAATCACGCTAAAGGCACCAAAAGATTCATACCACTCAACACAAATATTTGCTCTATAACCCGTTCCATTCATCATAAGGTGTTCCTTTTTTTCACAGCCCTGGAGGCTGCTTGCCCTTCGTTCATCTGGAGGACAGGAAACCACACTGACGCTGAAGCAATGTGAGGAAACAACATTCTGCCTTTGCAGCTCAAAGAGGGCGTGTTGTGCAGAGTAAGGGTACCGGCCGTGTGCAGCCCGCATCGCGGACCCATTCATTTCAATGGGTCCGCAATCCGGGAGATGCGGAGCGGAAGTAAGGATCGTGTTTCTGGCGGTGCCTCTGCAAGCACTACTTTTTTGCGGTGCAGACCCTCAGATGCAGATCGCGGACCTCATTCAAATGAATGGGTCTGAGATCCGCATACGGCACCCACAATGTCAGTGCCCGTGCATTGTGGACCGCAAATTACGGTCCACAGCACGGGCACTGTCTGCACACGCTCATGTACATGAGCCCTAAGAGTGACTGAAGTTAAAGCAGTTTCCTGGCCATTTTCAAGACATCTTGCAGTTGGGTGGAGGACTTCAGGAACTGGTTTACAACCAGATTCAAGAAGTGCACCATCCAGGGCGCATGGGTCAGACCTCATTGATGCAGCACCGACACAATGTTCTTCCCGTTATCGGTGACTATGGTTCTGATTTTCAGTTGGCGAAAGGAAGTGACTAGTGTGAGCAACTTGGCCAGGAGCAGGTTCAGTTTCTGCACTGTTGGATGAGTGCATGCACACTTGTCTCTTTGCAATCGGCGATCGATTGCTGGCAAAGTGCATGACAATGAGCAGGTCACTCCTCATAGGCTTTATACCTGTGCTTTAAGACTGCAGATTCCTTGGATGAGCGTCTGACCTTTGACACATGGGAGATCAAAAAAAAAAAAAAGTAAGAGAAATTACGTCCTAAGTATGTTATTCCCCCAGTGCATTTACATTTAATGCCAAGGGTTCTTATCTGTACCACTGGAATATGTTTATCTGTGATCCATGCTATAATATAATGTACCTTTTTATATTAAAAAAAAAAAAATCCGCCAAAGCCAAACGACTTTCCTGTCGCACAAATCCTCAGTACATTTCCTACAAGTTTTCTTATTACATTTGTCAGGAAGTTTAGATGCACACACCACATTTTAAGGATTTTGATCTCTGTGCATTTTTAGGTTTAAATCCCAGGAGTATAGTTTGCACAAGAGCCACATATATTTCTCACACAACACCCCTGGACAGAAGCACTTACAGCCAGGCTGACAGCAGGCACCATGCACACTCCAGCTCCTGACATACTTGCTATTGGAAGTGTGAAAAGGTGCAGGATAATAAACCTGTATCCAGATGCTGGTCAGAGGGCAGCATGTGCCTTAACCAGCATGCCAGAATCTGCCTCAATTAGCGCTTCTCTGCTGATGACGTAACCCCCTGGCAAGTCCCCAGCCATGACGTCACCAGCTAGAGCCGAGCGTCTCCGGCAGCGGGTAGTCTTAAAAGCTCTAGGGACTCAATGAGTATCCAGCTGTCGCAACTCTACCTCTCACCTGGTGTATGAGAGCTGAGGCCACCGATGTGGCGAACACCACTATACAAATGGGGGGGGGGGGGCGGGGGGGAAAAAAAAAAAAAAAAAAAAAAAAAAAACTTGTCTAGTTATGTCCACTGAGTTGTGTTAAAGGTTTTTTTTGAGAATTTAATACTGATGACCTATCCTCTGGATAGGTCATCAGTATCTGATCGGTGGGAGTGACACCTGGGATCAGCGGTTTGAGAAGGCAACATTACTTGCAGAAGCGCCCTTCTGACAGCTTTCCCTATGCCAGTGACACTTTCATCTGTCAAATGGCTTAGGCACAGCTCAGCCCTATTGAAGTGGATGGGGCTGAGTGTGATACCAAGCACAGCGGCTATCAAATGTATAACGCTGTGGTTGGTAAGCTACAAGAAGGCCGTATCGTTCACAGATGCCTCGGTACCTTCTCAAACAGCTGATCCCCGGTGTTCTCTCCTGCATAATGTAAAGCAGACAAATCTGCTTTGCTAGCCATAGACTTCTATCATGATGGAATGCCTACCATTATGCATTCCATCAGGGAATTGCGTTATGGTCCGTGGTAACGAAATCCATGACGCAATTCAGCATACACCCAAACTTCAAAACTCGCTCTCATCCCTAGAAGTGTTAAAATCAAAGTGGCCAGTTTATTTCATTACGCCATTTGCAATAATTATTTTTACATTTTAGTACATGCATTTTGGGTCACCATAATGCCTATGATGTTTATTTTAACCACAACCATGTTTCACCTTACTAGCAGAGCCTATTTTTGCAAATCTGACGTGTCACTATGTGATAACTTTGTAATGCTTTTACTTATCCAAGCCATTTGGAGACTGTTTTTTGCATTATTTTCTACATTTGAATTTATCTGCTTTTAAGATGGGTAGTGATTAGAGATGAGCGAGCACTAAAATGCTCAGGTGCTCGCTCATCAGCGCTGTCTGTCAGCGCTGTCAGTTGACAGGCGTGTACGCTTATCAGTGATGATGCCACCAGCGTCACAGAAGACCTGCTCTGACAACACGCTAGTGGCAGGGCAGGCCAGCACCTCCAAGGCGTACAGCGCCAGTTCAGGCCACGTGTCCAGATTTGCAACCCAGTAGTTGTATAGAGCAGAGTGATCACGCAGGACGTTGGTATGGTCAGCTAGGTACTCCCTCACCATCTTTCTGAACAGGTCCCCCCTACTCTGCCTAGACTGGGAACGGGTGACAGTCTTGCTGGGGGGGTGACAAAACTGGCAAAGGCCTTGGAGAGTGTTCCACTGCCAGTGCTTGACAAGCTGCCTGCTCCCCTCCTCTCCCCCACTAGTTGGCCCACAGAACTACGTCCTCTGCTGCTAGCGGTGTCAGATGGGAAGGATAGTTTCAGCTTGTACACCAGGGCCTGTTGATATTGATTCACTCTCATACTCCTTTCTTCTACAGGAATTTGAGTGGAAAAGTTCTGCTTGTACCGGGGGTCCAGGAGGGTGAACACCCAGTAATCGGTGTTTGAAAAAATGCTTCTAACGCGAGGGTCACAGGAAAGGCAGCCTAACATGAAGTCAGCCATGTGCGCCAGAGTCCCAACATGCAAGAATTCCCTCTCCTCAATAGGCTGACTCTCCATTTCCTCCTCTTCAGCCCATACACGCTCAACAGATAAGAAGGATTGAGCATTGGTACCCTCTTCAGTCTTGCCAACAGTCTCCTCCTCTTCCGCCTCCAATACGCGCTGAGAAACAGACCTGAGGGTGGTCTGGCTATCAAGCAACGTATCTTCTTCCCCCATCTCCTGTGACAAGCACAAAGCCTCTGACTTCATGCTGAGCAGTGAGTTTTTCAGCAGACAAAGCAGCAGGATGGTGACGCTGATAATGGCGGCATCGCCGCTGACCATCTGTGTTGACTCCTCAAAGTTGCTTAACACCTGACAGATATCAGACATCCACGTCCACTCCTCATTGTAGACTTGGTAGACTTGAGGAAGCTTACTAACCTGACTACCAGTTCTCGTGGAAGTGGTCATCTGGCAGTCTACAATCGCTCTGCTGTGCTGGTAAACCCTGACTAACATGTGTAATGTGGAATTCCATCTCGTGGGCACGTCGCACAACAGTCGGTGAGCTGGCAGTTGTAAGCGCCGTTGCACTGCCCTGAGAGTGGCAGCATCTGTGGTTGACTTGCGGAAATGCGCACAGATGTGTCGCACCTTGTTGAGCAAATCAGACAAATTGGGGTAGGTCTTGAGGAACCGCTGAACCACAAGATTGAACACGTGGGCCAGGCATGGCACATTTGTGAGTCTGCCGATTTGCAGAGCCGCCACCAGGTTACGCCCGTTGTCACACACAACCATGCCTGGTTTGAGGTTTCGCAGCGCCAAAGATCGGTCTGCGCCGTGATGCCCTGTAACAGCTCATGGGCGGAGTGCCTCTTGTCACCTAAGCTCAGAAGTTTCAGCACCGCCTGCTGGCACTTACCCACGGCAGTGCTGCTGCGCCTAGAGCTACCGACTGAAGGCGCTGTGCTCACGGATGGTAATTGAAAGTAGGAGGAGGAGGTGGTGGAGGAGGGGTTGGAGGAAGAGGCATAAAAAGCCTGAGAAACCGTGACCGAGGTAGGCCCCGCAATCCTCGGTGTGGGCAGCACATGAGTGGCCCCAGGGTCAGACTCGGTCCCAGCCTCCACCAAGTTAACCCAATGTGCCGTCAAGGAGATATAGTGTCCCTGCCCTCCAGCACTTGTCCACGTGTCCATGGGTAGGTGGACCTTCTCAGTAACCTCGTTGGTCAGGACATGGATGATGTTCTCTGACACTTGCTGGTGTAGGGCTGGAACGGCACATCAGGAAAAATAGTGGCGGCTGGGGACCAAGTACCGAGGGACAGCCACCGCCATCAGGTTGCGGAAAGCCTCAGTCTCTACCAGCCTATAGGGCAGCATCTCCAGGCTCAGCAGTTTGGAGATGTGGACGTTTAGGGCTTGTGCATGTGGGTGGGTGGAATTGTATTTGCGCTTGTGCTCAAATGTTTGATGTAAAGACAGCTGAACGTTGCTCTGGGACACATTGGTGGAGGGTGTGGAGGTGAAGGGGTGGTTGTAGGTCGGTCGGCACTCGTGCCTGGGTCCTGGGCAGGGGGTTGACTCGCAGAGTCAGCATGTGACACAGGGGAAGGAGCAGTGGTGTGACCCACAGGAGGTGAACGGCCTTGGTTCCACTGAGTCGTGTGTTTAGCACTCATATGCCTGCGCATGCTGGTAGTGGTTAGGCTGGTGGTGGTGGCTCCCCTGCTGATCCTAGTGTTGCACACCACAGTCTGTCGGTCATCCTCACTTTCTTTAAAGAACCTCCAGACTTGCGAACATCTAGGCCTCGGCACGGGAGCTTCACTCCATGAAACAGTTGCTGATCTACTTGCTCTGGCCCCCCCACTGCCTCTTCCAACCTGTTCTGATGCTGCACTTGCCTTCCCCTCAGAAGCACTGTCTTGACTAGGCTTACCAACCCAGCTTGGGTCAGTCACCTCATCATCCACCAGCTCTTCCTCCGATTCCTCACTCTGCTCCCCCCTCGGACTTACTGCCCTGACAACAACGTCACTGTCTGACAACCGTGTCTCATCATCCGACACCTCTTGACACACTACTTGCACTAAGTCCACACTCATCACCCACAGACTGCGAAAGTTCTAAATTTTGGACATCAGGACAGAGCAACTGCTCAGGTTGCTGCTGAGCAGTGGTTTGTGTCTCTGGGTAGGGTCCTGAAAAGAGTTCCTGTGAGTATGCCTCATCTGAATCCATATTTTCCATGGGGGGGGGGGGGGGGGGGGGGGGTAGGTGGTTGAGCTGGAGGAGCCAGAGGTCTACTCCCTTGGCTATAGCGTGGGTGGACTGTGTGGAAGACTGGGTGGTGGATAAATTACTGGACACATTATGGGCTATCCACGTCATCACCTGTTCGCACTGTTGTGGTTTCTATAGTGGTGTACCACGTGACCCTGTAAGTTGCGAGATGAAGCTAGGGAGCAAAACTCTGAGGCGTTCCACTGCTCCCTCATCAGTAGGTACTGCCCAGGACCACGGCCTCTGCCCCCTACATCACTTGGACGCCCACGTGCCTTACACCTGAGGCAAAAAAACGTATTCTCTAGACTGTGGCTACTGTACCGCACACCACTCAGTTGTTCACTGCACTGTAGTATATATCAGAGAAAGTCTATTCCCTAGACTGCACTACAGATCCCAGCAAGCCAAGGTACAGCAGCAGCAAAAATGAGTACTGAGACGACTTTGGGGTCTGTGTGGACCACGTGCTGTCCCCTTTATGCCACCAGCCAAGATGGCGGTAGCTGCACTACAAGTCCCAGCCAGCAGGAGACAAAAAAAAAAAAAAAAAAAAAAAAAAAAAAAAAAACACAACACACCTTATCCCCTCTGTTTGAGCGCAAAGAGCCGGCCGTCACCATCTTGACTGAAGACCTGCCTCAAGATGGAGGCAGCCGGCTCTTCGTGATCAAATGGATGACTCAAGTATGATTTGTTTTTTTAATTTTTTTATTTTACACTGTAATATCAATGTCAGATGCCACAATCAGCTATGAACATGGCATCTGAGGGATACAATCACTGTCACTGCACCTACTACTTCCAAAGAAATGCGCTTCGTGACAAAGTAATTTGTCATCATTAATTCTATTTTGGGAAGTAGGATAACAAAAGTTAAAGTGGGCAACTCTGCCATTGCTATTTGGGTTTTGTTATTGCAGCGAACACCGCGTGGGAAAAATGACATGTTACCTGTATTCTGCCGGTCAGGATGATTACAGAGATACCAATTTTATATAGTTTAAGGTTTTACCACTTTTACACAAACCATTTTTGAAAAACAAAAATCCTGTTTTGTGTGGATGTTTTCCAAGAGCCATATTTTTCTGTCAATCGTCTTGTGTGGTGGATCACTTTATGTTTTCATTAGTACCATTTAGGGGTACATAGTACTTTTTGATCACTTGCTAGTCCACTTTTTGTAAGGCAAGATGGCAGTTTTGACTTTTTTCTGTCAATCGCCCTGTGTAGGGGCTCATTTTGCAGGAGGATCACTTACTACTGCACTTTTTGTAAAGGAAAAGTAACCAAAACGTTTGCAACGTTTTTATTTATTTATTTTTTTTAATGGTGTTCATCTGACAGGGTAGATCATGTGTTATTTTTATACAGCTGGTCATTACAGATGCAGCCATACCAAATATGTAAAAAAAAAAAAAAAAAAAAAAAAAAAAAAAAATTATATATATATATATATATATATATATATATATATATATATATATATATATATATATATATATATATATATATATATATATATATATATATATATATATATATACACATACACACACATATACACACACACATATATACACACAGTACAGACCAAAAGTTTGGACACACCTTCTCATTCAAAGAGTTTTCTGTATTTTCATGACTATGAAAATTGTAGATTCACACTGAAGGCATCAAAACTATGAATTAAAGGGGTATTCTCATCTTGGACAATGGGGGCATATCACTAGGATGTCCTGCCGCTGGGACCCGCACCTATATCGAGAACGGGGCCCCCGAAGTGAAGAAGTGCGCACAGCGCAAGCGCGGCCCGCTCTCCATTCACTTCTATGGGGCCGCCGCAAATAGCCGAGCGCTGGCTCAGCCATCTCCGTCGGCTCCATAGAAATGAATGGGAGCGCACTGCGCATGCACGGCCACCGCTCCCATTCATTTCTATGGAGCCGACGGAGATAGCCGAGCCAGCGCTCGGCTATTTCCGGCAGCCCCATATAAGTGAATGGAGAGCGGGCCGCGCACTTCTTCACTTTGGGGGCCCCGTTCTCGTTATAGGTGCGGGTCCCAGCGGCGGGACCTACACCTATAGGACAATGGGGGCATATCCTAGCGATATGCCCCCATTGTCCAAGATGAGAATACACCTTTAACACATGTGGAATTATATACTTAACAAAAAAGTGTTAAACAACTGTAAATACAGAAAACTCTTTGAATGAGAAGGTGTGTCCAGACTTTTGGTCTGTAGTGTGTGTGTGTGTGTGTGTGTGTGTGTGTGTGTGTGTGTGTATACACACACACACATATATACACACACATATACACACACTTTGTATTGCTTGATGGGGGGGGCATTAACTTTTGGGGCTGTGAATCCCTCTACAATGCATTACAGTACATAGTGTATTGTAATGTGTTCACTGTCAGTGGAGATGGGTTTCACAGGCTTCTGTAGGAGGCAAGCCCCGATACCTGTGGAAGGCATCGGATCCCCATCGCTGTAGGGGTTTGCATGCCACCGATGCCGGCATATACAGAAGGGGATCAGCCGTTAGGAACAGCTAAACCCCAGTCGCTGATCCAATATGGTGACTGTCGGGAAGTCACCTCCCACTGACACATACATGTATGGAGGATGTTGGGAAGGGGTTAATTATAGAGAAAGAGTGCGATTTTTTATAAGAGGCCATTTATTTTTTCACTTTTTTTCCCCATTAAATTACCCTAGAAGACTATAATAACCAATCATTATCTTGCTTTAACAATACATTGCACTGAATTGCTATTGCAATTCATTGCAGGATTGCCATGTTCTTATGGAGCCCTTCCACTTGCAGGGCTCCATAGCAACTACAGCTCTGAAGGGCCTGGTTTCTTGAGAGACCAGGGGTTTCAGATACTCCAAGGGCTCCCTCCTATACCTGTGCAAGGGAACCGTTACAGCAGCTTTGGGACCTGATGCTCTCACTGGTGGGTGCCATTCTGGAGACTGGACTTCCACCTTAAGGTCTGAAAAGGATTAAAGGAGTTCCACAGGCTTTTCTGAAAACCCTAATCTTCAGTTTCTTCTTTACTTAACCCTCACTGGCAACCCCGATGCCACCAACTTAGCTGCAGTCTTAGGGCTCTATCACATGAGCGGATGCCATCCGAGGAATCCGTTGTGTGTAAGAGAGCCAAGCCCTGTGCAAGACAGCAGAGGCACGGAGCATTAACATGATTCATAATGCTCCATGACTCTCTGTAATCTTTTTACTACAAAATCACAGTGAGATAAAGTTCTCACTGATTTTGTAATAAAAAGGTCACAGAGCATTATCAATCACGTTAATGTTCCGTACCTCTGCTGTCCTGCATGGAGCTTGGCTTTCTTACACGCAACGGATTCCTCAGACAGCATCCGCTCGTGTGAAAGAAATAATAAATTATTAAGCCACATGCACCCCACAGATGTGCAGACCCATTGATTTTAATGGGTACGTGATCCACAAGATAGGGTATTCCATCGTTTGCAGAAAACACCAGAAAGCACACAGAAAGGCTTCCATGAGTTTCTGGGTCCATAACTCCATGCTGAAAAATATAGGCCATATCCAATCTTTGGATCGCAATCCCATTGAAGTCAATATGTCAACACTGCAATGCGAGAAGCACACAGACAGCACCCTTGTTTTACAGATCTGTAATCTGCAAAATGGACAAGGCTGCCTAAAAAATTAACTTGACCTGGGGATGCAATGCAAAATCTATAGTAAGGTCTGTTTTGGTGAAATTGTTAAAGACAAGTTCACTAGAAGCAAGACAGGGAAGGGGGTTGATGTATCAAAACTGGTGTAAAGGAAAACTTACTTAGTCACCCACAGCAACCATCAGATGCCACATTTTATTTTTCTGACCTCCTTTGGGAAAGCAAAGGTGAAATCTGACCGGTTATGATGGGCAATTAAGCCAATTTTCCTTTGCAAGTTTTAATAAATCCCCCCAAAAACTCACATAGCTGTACAGCACAGGTGTAACCAGTCTCACATCCCTCCCCACCCACAGGGCACAGATACAGACTATACTTAGGTTCAACAAAAGCTTTTTGAACCTGAGGTGAAGGAAAACAATCTGGGCACGGCCTGTCATTATATGCTTACATTTTAGAAAACATTTTCATTTTGTAGGCCTCCCCGCCCCAGGTCCTCACAACACACCTGCATGGCGCCCGGGAAACCGTTCCTCTGCTGCTTGCCGAAGCCATCTCCTCCATATAACAAATGTAACTCGTACTAACCAGCACCCTATAGATTTTTATAAACAGCGCGTCTTGAAGCCTCCTCCCTTGCCCCGCCTCTTACGGCCCGCCTACCTGATAAGCCAGCTCAGTGGTGGCTAGTGCTGTGACTTGTTAGTATCGCAAGCTGTGCGTAAGAAGGGCGGTATATATATATATATATATATATATATATATATATATATATATATATATATATATATATATATATATCTATCAGCACCACAAGGAAAATATACTGATTATTTATATATATATATATATATATATATATATATATATATATATATATATAGTGTCAGTGTATTTCAAGGGGTTGTCTGAATAGCGACTGTCTTTCTATTTTAGAAGTATAAATGGGACATGTTTCTTACACAGATTTGGCTGCAGAAAATCCGAGACAAAACCACAAAATGTACATGTTCAGATTTGCAAGATTTTATCCTCTACATGCATATGCATATAACATAATTACATGGTTTTTTTTTCTACCAAACACGTGTTAGAAAAATAAACGTGTAACGTGATCTTTAGACCTCATGCACACAACTGTATTTTTCATCTGTGTGTTATCTGCAATTTTTTTTTACGTGGTGCCCAGACCCATTTATTATTATGGGCCCATGCACCTGTCTGGAATTTTTGATAATTTGTGCGGCTGGTCTGCAAGTTATACAGCAGGCCCTGTTCTTGTCCATATTTGCAGACTAAGGCCTTATTCACACATCAGTGTTTTTCATCAGTGATTTTGAGCCAAAACCAGGTGAGGCTCTAAATATAGAACAGGTGCAGATCTTTCCCTTATATTTTATCTCTATGCAGTCTCCAAGCCTGATTTTGGCTCACAATCACTGATGGAAATCACTGACCAAAACACTGACGCAGGGGCATAGCTAAAGGCTCATGGGCCCTGGTGCAATAGTTCAGCTTGGGCCCCCCTTCCCTCAGTGCTTTATGGCCAGGGGCAGGGGAGCACATAGCCTTCATGTTGCCTGAGGCAAAAATTGAAACTGCAACCCCCCCCTCAAATTCTTGACCAAACTCCTTTCCTCCAGCCAGAGGTGTAACTTGACCAGCATGAACTTTCTTTTATATTGGTGTCTTCTTTTGTGGCCCAAGGGTCCTTGGGCCCCTGGGCCCGGTAGCGACTGCTACCTCTGCACCCCCTATGGCCAGGGCCGGCCTTTGGGGTGTGCGACCCGTGCGGTTGCACAGGGCGCTTCACTCCCAGCCAGTTAAGGGGGCGCCCTGCTGAACGCCCCCTTAATGGCCCAGCCTGTTCCTGTACAGCGTCTTGTGCCCCCCTCAGACCTCAGATGAGCCCACCCAGCCACTTTAAAAAAAAAACATACTTATCTGTCCTGCGCTGCCGCTGCCATCAGGTTCCGCGCTCCACTGTCTTCCCTGCCAGCGCGCACTATGACCTGACGCAGCGGGGGGGGCACAAGATACTGATCTGAGGTCTGATGGGGGCACAAGATGTTGATCTGAGGGGGGGCACAAGACGCTGGTATGAGGGGGGCACAAGACCCTGATCTGAGGTCTGAGGGGGGCACAAGACCCTGATCTGAGGTCTGATGGGGGCACAAGACGCTGACCTGAGGTCTGATGGGGGCACAAGACGCTGATCTGAGGTCTGATGGGGCACAAGACGCTTATCTGAGGTCTGGTGGGGGCACAAGACGCTGATCTGAGGTCTGATGGGGCACAAGACGCTGATCTGAGGTCTGATGGGGGCACATTGTGTTGATCTGAGGTTTGATGGGGGCACAAGACGCTGACCTGAGGTCTGATGGGGGCACAAGACGCTGACCTGAGGTCTGTTGGGGGCACAAGACGCTGACCTGAGGTCTGATGGGGGCACATTGTGTTGATCTGAGGTCTGATGGGGCACAAGACGTTGATCTGAGGTCTGATGGGGACACAAGACGCTGACCTGAGGTCTGATGGGGGCACAAGACGCTGACCTGAGGTCTGATGGGGGCACAAGACGCTGATCTGAGGTCCGATGGGGGCACAATTTGTTGATCTGAGGTCTGATGGGGGCACAAGACGTTGATCTGAGGTCTGATGGGGGCACAAGACGCTGATCTGAGGTCTGATGGGGCACAAGACGCTGATCTGAGGTCTGATGGGGACACAAGACGCTGATCTGAGGTCTGATGGGGGCACAAGACGCTGATCTGAGGTCTGATGGGGGCACATTGTGTTGATCTGAGGCCTAATGGGGGCACAAGACGCTGTTCTGAGGTCTGATGGGGGCACAAGACGCTGATCTGAGGTCTGATGGGGGCACAAGACGCTGATCTGAGGTCTAATGGGGCACAAGACGCTGATCTGAGGTCTGATGGGGGCACAAGACGCTGATCTGAGGTCTGATGGGGGCACAAGACGCTGATCTGAGGTCTGATGGGGCACAAGACGCTGATCTGAGGTCTGATGGGGACACAAGACGCTGATCTGAGGTCTGATGGGGGCACAAGACGCTGATCTGAGGTCTGATGGGGGCACAAGACGCTGATCTGAGGTCTGATGGGGGCACAAGACGCTGATCTGAGGTCTGATGGGGGCACAAGACGCTGTTCTGAGGTCTGATGGGGGCACAAGACGCTGATCTGAGGTCTGATGGGGGCACAAGACGCTGATCTGAGGTCTAATGGGGCACAAGACGCTGATCTGAGGTCTGATGGGGGCACAATTTGTTGATCTGAGGTCTGATGGGGGCACAAGACGCTGATCTGAGTTCTGATGGGGGCACAAGACGCTGATCTGAGGTCTGATGGGGGCACAAGAGGCTGATCTGAGGTCTGATGGGGGCACAAGACGCTGATCTGAGGTCTGATGGGGGCACAAGACGCTGATCTGAGGTCTGATGGGAGCACAAGACGCTGATCTGAGGTCTGATGGGGCACAAGACGCTGATCTGAGGTCTGATGGGGGCACAAGATGCTAATCTGAGGTCTGATGGGGCACAAGACGCTAATCTGAGGTCTGATGGGGGCACAATGTGTTGATCTGAGGTCTGATGGGGGCACAAGACGCTGATCTGAGGTCTGATGGGGGCACAAGACGCTCATCTGAGGTCTGATGGGGGCACAAGACGCTCATCTGAGGTCTGATGGGGGCACAAGACGCTGATCTGAGGTCTGATGGGGGCACAAGATGCTCATCTGAGGTCTGATGGGGGCACAAGATGCTCATCTGAGGTCTGATGGGGGCACAAGACGCTGATCTGAGGTCTGATGGGGGCACATTCTGGGGATCTGAGGTCTGATGGGGGCACATTCTGATGATCTGAGGTCTGATGGGGGCACAAGACGCTGATCTGAGGTCTGATGGGGGCACAAGACGCTGATCTGAGGTCTGATGGGGGCACATTCTGGGGATCTGAGGTCTGATGGGGGCACATTCTGGTGATCTGAGGTCTGATGGGGGCACAAGACGCTGATCTGAGGTCTGATGGGGGCACAAGACGCTGATCTGAGGTCTGATGGGGGCACAAGACGCTGATCTGAGGTCTGATGGGGGCAAGGGAAGGGGGCGCCATTTCATTTTTCGCCTCAGGCAGCAGAAAAGCTAGAAGCGGCCCTGTCCTCTATGTACTGTGTTATTTATAGTGTCTGTATCTTTATGTAATGTCCATTGCTTTGTCATCTCTATGTCATCAGTAAACTATTTTTATATATCTGCCAGGGTTGTATGTTACTCCTGGGGCGTATATAGGACTGGAGAAGGTGTATTTACTACACAGAATAAGCGGGTTATAGGGCAAACAAAGACAACAGTCTAGAAACAGAATAAAAGGGACGGGACACGGAGATAGACATAAATCTCCAAGCTCCAATAAGCAAAAATCCCGTTTATCGGTAAACAGCAAGTGCTGTGGAGGTCTCTGTTAAAGGGGTTCTCAAAGAGTATAAAATGTCCCCTCATATGCCGGGCCCCCCAATATACTTACCCTGCTCCCTGTGCTGCTCTTACGAGGAGCGGTGCGGGGAGCGGGGTAAGTATATTCCATGTGGCGGGCCCGGAATATGAGGGGACTTTTTACACTCTTGGAGAACCCCTTTAAGGGGGCAGGTTACTGTGGAGGTCACTGATAAGGGGTGGGGTGCAGTGAAGGTGACTGTTAAAGGGGCGGCCATGTGTAGGTCACTGTTAAGGGGTCAGGACACTGTGGAGGTCACTGTTAAGGGGTCAGGGTGCTGTGGAGGTTTTATATTAAGTGGGCATGGCACAGTGGGGGAGGGGCCCCACTGTGCCTACTAAAGGGGAGGGGCCCTGAGGAGGTCAATGTTAAAGGGGTTCTCCGGGAATTAAGAAAATGAAAATACTTAAATGTTACTTCATGATAAATATATTCCCAAATACCTTTCATTGGTCATAATGGCTCGTTTTGTCTGGGGAGCAATCATTAGGAGAAACAAAATGGCCGCCGTCCTATTAGTACACACAAAACATGTCCTAATCACACAGGAGAAAAAGTTACTTCACAACACTGAGGTAAAGATCTGCCTCATCTTCCTCTCTGCTCTACTTGTCAGGGATTATGATCCTAAATACAGATGATAAGATGTTCATCTGAATCTCTGTAGGAATGGAGTCCATGAGGAGACATGAGGTACAGAGAGGATGGGCAGGACAGACTGTGGTAATGGAGACTGGATACAAGAGCTGCTGCTTATTACCCACATTCCCACCTCCTCTGTACTTCATGTCTCCTCATGAACTCCTTTCCCTCAGAGATTCAGCTGAAGATCTTATCATCTGTATTCAGGATCATAATCACTGACAAGAAGAGAGGAGGATGAGGCAGCTCTTTACCTCAGTGTTGTGAAGTAACTTGTCCTCCTGTGAAATTAAGACAGGTTCTGTGTGTACGAATAGGACGGCGGCCATTTTATTTCCCCTAACGATTGCTCTCCAGACAAAACTAGCCATTATAACTAATGAAAGGTATTTGGGAATATATTTATAATGAATTCATATTTACGTATTTTCATTTTCTTAATTCCCGGAGAACCCCTTTAGGGGGCGGGCTGCTGTGCAGGACATTATGGGGGGGGTCACTGTTAAGGGGGAAGGCTGTTGTGGAGGTCAATGATAAGGGGGTAAAATGCTGTGGAGATCAATATTAAGGGGGCGGTCCAATGTTGAGATGGTCACTGTTAAGGGGACAGGTTGCTATGGATGTCAATGTTAAGGGGTAGATTGCTGTGGAGTGTCACTGTTAAGAGTTCAGGACAATGTTGAGAGGGTTACTGTTAAGGGTGCTGGCCACTGTGGAGGTCAATGTTAAGGGGCGAGATGCTGTAGAGGTCACTGTTGAGGGGGTGGGGTACTGTGGAGGTCACTGTTAAAACAGTGGGCCATGTGGAGGTCTCTGTTAAGGGGACAAGGTACTGTGGAGGTCACTGTTAAGGGGAAGGGTGCTGTGGAGGTCACTGTTGAGGGGATGGGGTACTGTGGATGTCACTGTGAAAGAGGCAGGAGCTGTGGAGGTCACTGTTAAAGGGGCATGTTAAAGGGGTTCTGCAGTTGTTTAAAACTGATGATCTATCCTCTGGATAGATCATCAGCATCTGATCGGCGGGGGTCCGACACCTGGGACCCCTGCCGATCAGTTGTTTGAGAAGGCAGCGGCGCTGCAGGAGTGCCGCGGTCTTCTCTATGTTTTCCTCAGGCCCAGTGACGTCACGACTACTTTCACTGGCCTGGGCGCGGCTAAGCTCCATTTATGAGAACAGAGCTTAGCCCTGCCCAGGCCAGTGATACTAATCGTGACGTCACTGGCCTGCGGTAAACAGAGAGAACTCCCAATGGAGGCTCATCTTGTCTGGTTGTGCGAATCGTAGGCACAACGCTAGTGTAGACACATGGAGGATTTAATAGCAACCTCCAGATATGGTTGGTTATGCAGCCAAGGGATATAGACCACGTGAGGGTGCCTGGAAACCTGATGAAGCCACAGATACAGGAAAAGGAAGGAAATCCCACGGCACAAAGGAACCAGCCAATGAATGTCAGGTCGAGGTTCGGATCTTTATTAGTAAGTAGTACAACGCGTTTCGGGTGTTTAGACCCCCTTCATCAGGTACAAAAAAACTGCAACATGAATACATATGAACACTGGACATTTAAATACACAGAAAAACCACTAAAAAACATAGGGGGGGGGGGGGGGTAAGGGAAGGTCCCAGATCTGCCCAGAAGTGTGGGCTAATTAACATAGAATAATATGGAATGTAGAAAGCGGGGGGCGGTATATAAAACTGTCAGCCATACAATAACATCCTTGAACTAGTGATAGGTATTAGATAATTGCAAAATCAATTGCTACACATAATTGAACATTGGTGGTTCAATGAGAAGAAGAAGCATAAGGAAATGTGGGGCTAGGCAGTACCGAGCTGGATGCGCTGTAAGCGCTGATGTAGTCACGTGACCGGACGTTGCTTGGCGACGGGACGCTGGCTACTAAAGTGTACAGCCGAATGGGAGGATACACCCGTATCGGCTGTGAGTGAGCTTGTACGCAGCCAGCGTTTGTCTGGGGGGAGATGGAGGGACTGGAAACTAAGCCTGAGAGGTGGCAAGATGCAAATTAGGGAGGTGGGACTGTTATACAATTGGCAGTTAAACAAATACTAATAATAGTATAAATGGTAGAGCATAATAATATAATATTAAAACTGATAGAGCAAAATAATGATTGATATGGTCCATGATTATTCAGTCATAGGACAAGAGTCAAAAATGATTCAATAAATGATTAAATAGATATATAAATATATAATAAATAAATATATAATGTATAATACATTAATTTATAAACAAGTCATAAAAAATATATAGGTCGGGACTCGGGAGGCACAAAGGGTATAATGGCTAACAGAATTTGTTAAAAGGTAATGAAGAAACCCTAAAGAGGTATAAATAATTGATAAATTGTGATGAATCCTCAATCCTAAAAAACAGCAAAGGACCATCACCACAAGAGGCACAAAAAAACAGTACATAATGGTTAAAATCAATAGTAAAAACTAAAAGGTTGAACAAGGGTGTTGAAACAGTGAAACCTATAGATTCAACATTATCCAATAAGGGGCTGGGCAAAGTTAGAAGGTATTCTGCCAGATGTGTTAGGCGCAACTCCAGAGGGGACATATCGGAGGGAACGGGAGGAAAATGAAAATTAGTGTGTAGGGATATGAAAGTAGAGATGGTAGGTATTGTGTGGTGATATTGATGATGTCAATAAAGAGAAAAATGGCTGGAGAATGAATGTGATGAGGTGAGAAATCATGGGAAATTAGTAGGTAGCGGGCATGAGGAGGGAAGGAAGAGGATTCTTATTAATCCACATGAAACTTCTCTCGATAATACGGCCCGGGTCGTCACATATTGATCTCAAAGGCTTCATTAAGGTCCAGAGGGTTCAGGCAGTTGAGCTTGTAGATCCAGAACATCTCACGTTTTCGTAGGGACTGGATAGTGTTATAACCCAGATCTGTTCGATCGGAATAATGGAAAAACCAGAGAAGGAGCCTTCGTGCTTATCAGCTGCGTGCCTAGAAACACTGTGCTGCTGGAATTTCTTTTTGACGTTAGACCTGTGTTTATTTGGTCTGTTTTGGAGGGTCTGGATGGTCCTTCCGACATACTGTAGGCCACAGGGGCATTCGAGAAGGTATATGACATTGGTGGAACTGCAGTCGAGGTGTCTTTTGATGAAAAAGGTATTGCCATTCGAACTCCGAAAGGAGGTGGTACTGCGTATTGTCCTGCAACAGAGACATTTCGGCTGGCCACATCTATAGCTCCCCGAAGGTCCGTCGTCGTCTGTGCCGGACTGGTGTACATGGCCTCGTTTTAGCTTGCTGGGCGCCAGTATACTCTTTAGAGTCTGTGCCCTACGAAATGTGAGGGGGGGTCTGCTGGGTGCTGGGTAGAGACTTTTTCAAAAAGGGATCGCTTCTCAGAATATGCCAAAGTTTCGTCAAGATCTTTCTAATGGCAGCGTGGTTATTATTATATGTCGTGATTAAGTTTGTGTTATACTGCCTTTCGATTGTCAAAGCACTTCTCCCTTTATTAGAAGAGAGGCATTCCTCTTGAGATAGAGCTTGGGCTTTATTGTAAGCTGCTTCAATCACGCCTGGGGGGAAGCCCTTCTGTACGAATCTTGTCCAGATGATCTCACTTTGAGAGGTGAAATCCGCATCCTCAGTACAATTGCGTCTTACCCACTTAAATTGGCTGAAGGGGATATTTATTGTGCTGCTCACTGGTGAAATCGAGGTAACTATTACAGTCCACCTTTTTGAAGAACGTGCGTGTAGTGATTTTCCCTTGGATTGTACACAATTCCAAGTCTAGGTATTCTACAGTGAAATCATTGTAAGATCCTGAGAGCGTGATACCCCAGTATTTGTATTGAGGTACTTCATGAAGTTTTCAATGAATGTTACATCTCCGTCCCAAATGAAGATCAGATCGTTTATGTATCAACAATAAAATCTGACGTTGGCCCAATGACTGGATTTATAGTTGAGCAGACTTTCAAAGGCCCCCATGAACAAGTTAGCAAAGCTCAGCGCCAAACGCGTCCCCCATGGCGGTACCCATGGAGGTAGATAGTATCCTCAAAAATGAAGGCATTATGGGTCAGGATAAAATGGATGCTCCTGAGGATGAAAAGCTTCTGTTCTTCTGGCATCAACGCATCCTCGTCCAAAAAACGTTTGATGCAGCTGATGTTCGAGTATAAGGCTGTTTCATCCAAGGTCACCCATTGATAGGACTCCTTCCAGGCATGTGGTAGAGTCTTTCAAATATGAGGGTAGTTGGACCACGTATCTTTGTGAGCAGACATCGACATAATGCGACAGGTTACTTGTAAGAGAAGATATCCAGGAAATGTTGGGGCGTTTGAAATGTCCTTATGGATTTTTGGTAAATGATAAAAAGTTGCCATGATCGGATCGGTAACATAAATGTATTCTTGTTTCTTTTTTATTGAGTATATGCGAGGCTGAGTCAACAAGGACCTTGAACTCTTCCTTGTGTTCCGGCATGGGGTCCTCTAATCTAATATATAAAGCTGAGTGTATGTCTGTGTGTGTGTGTGTGTGTGTGTGTATGTCCGCTAAAGGAATCCGCACCGCTGCAGCTACAATCACAAAATTTGGCACACATGTACATCAGGTGTCCGGGAAGGTTTTAGAACAGTTTTCAACTCTCCAGAAGAGAGTTATGAGATATTCCCAAAAAATGCATTAGCCAATAGTAGCCTGGTAACATGACCCTTATCAGCCAATAGAAGCTCACAGGCACACATCAGGTTTCTATGACAACCTAGCCAGTTCACTGCTTTAGGTCTGCATTAAAGAGGCAGAGCACTGTGGATGACAATGGTAAATGGGTATTCCCGGCGGTTACCATAACTATAACTTATGTTTTAGACTAACTCATCATCAATCATTACCTCATATAATGTAAATTTTACATATTTACTGTTCAGTAGTAATAAAAAATGTTTTCTTCCACTGCTACCCACCTTCCTCCTAAATCAGGCATCGACCTATAATTCCGGCCACCGTCAAAAGAAGGACTTAAAAGCACCACCCCCAGATCCCACTAAGTCACGCCCCTGACTCAGTCAGGCCACGCCCCTTCCATGCTGCATTTGACCGGGATTAAAAATATTGGTAATAATCACCTTCTGTCAGCTGCAGGGGTGGGGGGAGGGTGACTTTCTCCCTGTAGCTCATTGCTCAGAGTGCACAGTGCTGCTGCTGAGAGTGCTGCTGCTGTGTCCATCCAAGCCCTGCGCATGACAGAGGACAGGGAGTCTGAAAGCCAGACCGTCCAGCCTAAAACAAGACCTCTGGCCACCCTAGGGGCAGGCTGATGTTAGGGTGGCCGGATGTCCGGCTTTAGGCTGGACAGTCCAGTTTTCTGGCTACCTGTTCTCCGTCCGACGCAGTGCCTGGACAGACACAGGGATGTCCACCCTTTCAGTAGCTCACACTCAGACAGCTTCTACTCCATGTCTTCACAGAGCCAGGGGGGGCGTGGCCTCATGTTTAGTGATGTGTCTTCATGGGAACTGGTGGCGCTGTTTCACGTTTGGGGGAATGGCCGGTGAGGTCTGGCTTTCTGGGGTGAAGACAGTGGCCACTCTAGCTGCTGTGGAGGTCACAGTTAAAGGGGCGGGCTTCTGTAGAGGTCACTGTTAAAGGGGCGGGCTGCTGTAGAGGTCACTATTAAAGGGGCAGGCAGCTGTAGAGGTCACTGTTAAAGGGGCGGGCTGCTGTAGAGGTCACTGTTAAAGGGGCGGGCCGCTGTAGAGGTCACTGTTAAAGGGGCAGGTCGCTGTAGAGGTCACTGTTAAAGGGGCTGGCCGCTGTAGAGGTCACTGTTAAAGGGGCGGGCCGCTGTAGAGGTCACTGTTAAAGGGGCAGGCACTGTAGAGGGCACTTTCGATATCTTTTAAGGACACACACACACAAACAGTAAAAGAAATAAATTAAATATACCCGGGCGAAGCCGGGTCCTTCAGCTAGTACTTGATAATACTCTGTATCAGAGTACAGGATATGGAGGGCCTCCATAATGTAAGCATCCATGTTCTGCAGCATAATGCCGCCACCTTTATCGGCACTACGGATTATTAGATCAGTATTTTCCTGTAGGCACTTGATGGCTGTCTGTTCTCTGCTCTTAAGATTGTGGTCCAGGATGGGTTTCTGTTCTATGGTCCGAAAGTCCTCCATGACTAGGTTGTAAAATGTAACATAGTTTATAAGGCCGAAAAAAAGACATCTGTCCATCCAGTTCGACCTGTTTTCCTACAAGTTGATCCAGAGGAAGGCAAAAAACCCCTGTGCGGTAGAAGCCAATTTCCCTCACTTTAGGGGAAAAAATTCCTTCCCGACTCCAATCAGGCAATCAGAATTACTCCCTGGATCAACAACAACCCATATCTAGTAACTATAACCTATAATATTATTACCCTCCAGAAATACATCCAGGCCCCTCTTGAACTCTTTTAGGCAGCAGCTGTCTGACACTGGTATCTGCAGCTTAGTTTGCTGTTCACTAAAATTCCTAGGTCCTTTTTCCATGTCAGAGTTACCCAAGGTTTTACCATTTAGTATGTAGTGGTGACTTGCATTATTCCTTCCCATATGCATAACCTTACATTTGTCAGTGTTAAACCTCATCTGCCACTTCTCTGCCCAAGCCTCCAGTCTATCCAGATCCATCTGTAGCAGTGTACTGTCCTCTTCTGTGTTAATTACTTTACACAGTTTAGTGTCATCTGCAAAAATTGATATTTTACTGTGCAAGCCTCCTACAAGATCATTAATAAATATATTGAAGAGAATAGGGCCCAATACTGACCCCTGTGGTACCCCACTAGTTACAGTAACCCAATCTGAGTATGTACCATTAATAACCACCCTCTGTTTTCTATCACTGAGCCATTTACTTACCCACATACAGACATTTTCTCCAAGGCCAAGCATTCTCATTTTATATACTAACCTTTTATGTGGTACAGTGTCAAATGCTTTGGAGAAGTCCAGATATACGACATCTATTGATTCCCCGCGGTCAAGTCTAGAACTTACCTCCTCATAGAAACTGATTAAATTGGTTTGACACGACCGATCCCTCATGAAGCCATGCTGATATGGAGTTATTTGCTTATTTTCATTGAGGTACTCCAAGATAGCATCTCTTAGAAAACCTTCTAACAGTTTACCCACTACAGATGTTAAACTTACTGGCCTATAGTTCCCGGGCTCTGTTTTTGGACCCTTTTTGAATATTGGCACCACATTTGCTATGCGCCAATCCTGTGGAACACTCCCTGTCAGTATAGAGTCCTTAAATATCAAGTATAAGGGTCTGGCAATGACATTACTTAATTCTCTTAGGATATGTGGGTGTATGCCATCCGGTCCTGGCGATTTGTCTATTTTAATCTTTTTAAGACGCCCCAGTACTTCTTCCTGGGTCAGACAGGACACTTTTAAAGGGGAATTCACTTTTATATTCTGCATTTCATCTGACAGTTTATTTTCCTCAGTGAATACAGTGGAGAAAAAAATATTTAAGAGTTTTGCTTTCTCCTCATCGCTCTCTGCTACTCCCCCCTCATTACTCTGTAAGGGGCCGACACCTTCAGATTTATACTTTTTAGTATTTATATAATTGAAGAACATTTTAGGGTTAGTTTTACTCTCTTTAGCAATTAGTCTTTCAGTCTCTAGTTTAGCTGCTTTTATTTGTCTTTTACAAATTCTATTTTTTTCCTTATAGTTTTTCAATGCTTCCTCGCTCCCCTCCTGTTTTAGTGATTTAAATGCTTTCTTTTTGTCATTTATTGCTTTTTTTACAGTTCTATTTATCCACATTGGTTTTTTCTTGTTTCTTATCATTTTATTCCTATACGGTATGTACCTCTCACAATTAGATATTAGGATGCTTTTAAAAATATCCCATTTTGTGGCTGTATTTTTATTTTCAAGGATTTTGTCCCAGTTAGACCTATGGCCTCTCTTAGATGGCTAAATTTTGCATTTTTGAAGTTTGGTATTTTTGTTCCTCCCTGAAGAAATGCTTTTTTTAATGACAATTTAAAGGTTATTATTTTATGGTCACTGTTACCCAGGTGTCCCCCAACCTACACATCTGTTGTTCTGTCAGGTCTATTGGTTAATACTAAGTCCAGTATGGCCGTCCCTCTAGTCGGGTCCTGAACCAGTTGGGAAAGGTAATTGTCTTTGGTTATTGCCAAGAACCTGTTTCCTTTATGAGATATACAGGTTTCAGTTTCCCAGTCTATATCTGGGTAGTTGAAGTCCCCCATAATAACAACCTCATTCTGATTTGCCGCTTCGTCTATTTCATTTAGAAGTCGATTTTCTGTGGCCTCTGATATATTAGGTGGTTTATAATAAACTCCTATTAGTATTTTATTATTGTTTTTGGCTCCATTTATTTCTACCCACAGTGACTCCACATCTTCATGTCCCTCACTTATATCTTCCCGGATTGTGGGCTTTAGACAGGACTTTACATAAAGGCAGACCCCTCCCCCTCGCCGGTTTTGACGATCCTTTCTAAAAAGATTGTAACCCTGTACATTAACTTCCCAGTCATAGGTATCATCCAGCCATGTCTCAGTTATTCCCACTATGTCATAGTCCTCCTCACACATCACTAATTCCAGTTCACCAATTTTATTAGTTAGGCTTCTGGCATTAGTGTACATACAATTAGGAGGTCTATGTATATTTTTTACCCCGTTTGTCAATTTACTATTACTTATGAAATGAATATCCGGGGTTCTTGGGTTACTTTGGTTGTTGTTTTGCACAGTCTTCTCCCTACATTCCTTACTAACCCCAGCCCCCACTAACCCCCCACTTTTCCTTCCTATGATCCACTCTCTATCTACACTATCTACCTCCTTATTAGTATGGGCACCCACCCTCCCCCCAGATCCTAGTTTAAAAGCTCCTCCAGCCGTCTAACCATTTTTTCCCCCAGGGCAGTTGCACCCTCCCCATTAAGGTGCAGCCCGTCCCTACTGTAGAGTCTGTAGCCAACAGAGAAGTCGGCCCAGTTCTCCATGAACCCAAACCCTTCCTTCCTGCACCAGCCTCTGAGCCACTTATTTAACTCCCTAATCTCCCGTTGTCTCTCTAGTGACGCTCGTGGCACTGGTAGTATTTCTGAAAACACTACCTTGGAGGTCCTGGACTTTAGCTTCTCACCTAGTTCCAGTTCCCTAAAATCATTTTTAAGGACCTTCCATCTCCCCCTGACTTTGTCATTGGTGCCAACGTATACCTTGACCGCCGGGTCTTCCCCAGCCCCACCCAGCAATCTGTCAATCCGGTCCGCAACATGCCGAACCCGAGCACCCGGGAGACAACACACTGTTCGGCATTCACGGTCTCGGCGACAGATGACCCTGTCTGTCCTCCTAATAATAGAGTCCCCTACCACCAGTATCTGTCTGTCCTTTGCTGCTCTCCTTTTCCCATCCTTCCTGCAGCGGTCATCCTCCTGGTTTCTAGGAGAAACGGCCTGCTGCAGTGTCGCTGGTCCTGGGCTTTCATCCCTAATATCAGCCAAACAGGCATATTTACTAGGGCGTTCCAGCTCAGGACTAGCCTCCCTGGCACTTTTCCCTCTACCACTTCTTACTACATTTACCCAGCTGCTGACTTGATAGTCCTGCTCTTGCCCATCTCCATCCTCCTCCTCTTCACTGACCCCAGCCAGTGCCTGCACTGTGAGGTCTAAGCCTCTCTCCAGGTGTTCAATGCCCCTAAGTATGCCAAGCTGCTTATTTAGATCCAAGATCTGGGCTTCCAAATAAGCGTGTATGACCGCCGGAGCCAATTGCGTCCCCTGACCGAGTCCTGACCTTCCCGATATCAGCATCCTGGGTCTGTAGGACGTCGGTTGTTGATTTGCAATGTGTCAATGAAGTTGCCTCTGTGGTGTAGAGGGTAGGATTTGGACCGAGG
This sequence comes from Rhinella marina, assembly GCA_900303285.1. NCBI lineage: Eukaryota > Metazoa > Chordata > Amphibia > Anura > Bufonidae > Rhinella > Rhinella marina. The sequence goes on along the minus strand of ONZH01003632.1, from coordinate 54,768 downwards.
TTTCAGACCTGAAGAAATGTAATACGTTTTGTGGGGAGGGGGCCCCGTCATTTTTATCTGTGTCTTTAGTATTAGTATTTTCTAGTAAGCTGAAATGTCTTTTTAAGGTTAATTTTCTGATAAAATCATGGAAATCTAAGAATAGGTCAAAACCATTGATCTTAGACGAGGGGCAGAAAGAGAGTCCCTTCGATAACACGGAAATCTCATTGGAGTTTGTAAGATTTTTCTTTCATTCATTAGTGGGCCTATTGCCTTTTTTCTTTTATTCTGGCCCCCTCTACATCCTCTGCAGATTTTTTTTTTTTTTTTTTTTTGATGATGGTCTTACTCCCAGTGGGTAGAAGAAATTTGTTATTGACACCGTGCCCGGACTTTTCAGTACCGGGTATGCTGTCACTGGAGTGAGAAGGGGCGGAAGGGATAAAAAAGACGGTGGACCTGTGATGGTGGGTAGTGTGATATTTTAGAGGTCTGCTAGGCACGAATCAGATAGCTGTGGAGGATGTGGACGGATGGAAGTGGGAGGAGTCAATTTGGTATGCGGTGGTGACCCAGTATGAAATGTAATCAGAGAGTCCAGTTCCAAATCACCAGGTGTGGTTGGGGACCGTGTGGTGGGCGCAGGAGGTGACCCTGAGTTTGCAACTAATGGGGCACTTGGAAAAGAAGTAACCGGTAGACTCAGTGGAGCACACTTGGAAAGGACCTTCTGACTGAATAGGTCAAGGTTTGCTATTGGTTCAGCCCGGGTCTGATCTGAGATAGTGGGTTTGGATGTGGCTCTTTCCTGAGGCGTGTCCAGTTCAACACGTGGCGTCTTATTTGAGGGAGTGAAAAATTGGACTTCTGGTGTTGCTGGTGGTGTACCTTTGGCTAGAATCTGGGTGCTGGGATGTGCTCTGACCATGTTAGTATTTTAATAGTATATTTTTATTGGAAATTTAAGAGTATGAAAACTCCAATTTGCAACAATCAAAACAAAGACACAGTTACAATTCTAGTGGACTCTGCCGGAACAAAGCAATACAATAATACAGGATGATTATTTCCACATATATCAAGAATACAGAAAAATAGCAGCAGAGTTCTGAGTATGTGTTACAAAACATCCATATACAGACAACACTCAAACATCCCATTCACACCTCTCCACCATAGGACCCAGTTATAAACCACTAGATCAGAGTTGACCAGCTGTATCCAGTGCTGTTTGGTGGGAATCTTAGGAGCCTTCCAGTTCAAAAGAATAGTTTTCCTCGCATAGTATAGCAGTAATCTATATAACCACCTTCCATACTTGGTAGGGACAACCTCATTTACAAATCCCAGGAGACTCACACTTGGTGTGAAGCCAATTTTGGTGTTTATGTATGAATGAACCTCATTCCAGAAACTCTGAACCACCTGGCACTGCCACACCATGTGGAAAAAGCCGCGCCGATCTCCTCCGCATCTTGTACATTGGGGACTAGGTAATTTGTGTATCCGAAACAACCTACTTGGGGTATAATATACTGTATGCAACCATTTCAGTTGTATAAATTGGTCCCTGGCACTTATGACTGTGGATCTCCAGGTACAACTAAGTTCTTTTATATGTGAGGGTTCTAAGTCTGTTATATCTTGTTGCCATCTAGAAACGGATTTATTAAGTGGGGAATCTTGTTCCCCCATCAGAGCCGCATATAAAGTGGATACTGGTTTAGTCAGATTAGCTCTCCTCACTACCGCCTCTATTGATCCACATTCCAGATTTAGTGGTTCTTTACTAAAGTGGTTCTTTACAAGCATGTCTGAGCTGCAAATACCTATACAGACTATGCTGTGGCAGAAAAAATTCCTGCTTCAGACTATTAAAAGACTTGAAAAGCCCCTTATCATACATTTGCGTAAGATATTTCACACCTCTCTGGGGCGCAGAATTCAAGAGAGAATAATTCGCAGAGAGCTTTGCTTCTCCACAATGGCATATACGGTGACCATCTTTCATTGCCATTTTCAATTGAGTGTACCTTCACCCATCTCCTCCAAATCGATACCACATCAGCTATAATCGGGGTATAATGGTTCACAGAGCTTCCCTCCCTAAACACTAAGTTTGTGAGGGCTTCGTATGATATTTACCACAAATGAAAATGACAATATATGCAATAAAATAACACAAAATTTATTATAGATACTTTAAAAAATACATATAGACAATAAATACACAATTAGCGATGAAAAGGTCTTCAGCGGATACAAAAAAGAAAACGCTGGGCGGTCAGGGTGGTAATATTCAAATCATAATAGTACAAAGATCATAGTAGTAAAAGACCATTTCTACAACAACTGAAGTACATATTTAAAGTGCCAGTGCCTCAAAAGTACCTCTGTACCATAAATATAACAGTAAATGCATGTGAAAAATAGTAGATTACCAACCCCAGGCCCTCCACTCTCGACACGCGTTTCGCTCACTGCTTCATCAGGAGATGTCAAACAATCATAAGTCCAGATATATATACCCCCAGACATCCACTCATATGTCCAACACCTGGTAGTGGGCGTTCCCATTCAATCATCGGCCCCTCACAACTGGAAGTGATGTAATATATTATCTTTGCGTTCCACCCTGGAATGCACACCAAGGGCGGAGGCACGGGGCGCAACGGAAGTGCATCATCCATATCCGGCACCCGGAAATGGCGTGCGCTCCTCACCGGAACGCCGCGCTCCAGACCTACTGCCATGCATCGCAGTCTCCTCACTTCGATACCCGGAAGTCGTTTGCGTTCCACCATGGAACGCAAACCAAGTATGGCCTCACACCCCTCTATTTGATACGGTCACATGATCAATGGACAATTATAGAAAATACATATTATAAATTAATTACAAACGATAAAAAATGACACCATAACATACAAATAAATACCCCCTATATGTTCTCTCAATTGATTCTCTCAGATACCAGTTCATGTGCACATTCCCAATAATTAATAGACAATTATAAGTGAATACATATTTTACATAATACACAAATAAATACACCCATTATTAATACATATAAAGTCAAAACATATAAAATTACATTAATCCATACCCCACAACCTACAAAAATTAAATAATATAATAATACCCAGGACTGATAGACAATTTATAAGTGAATACAAATTATTAACATGATGCACAAAATACACCCGTTTTATTCTCTCCATAATTAATTCATATATTCAATTCCATACCTCACAAAAGTGAATAAAAATGATTAAACTCATGTGAAACACCAACAGTGACACACAGTGAAGTGCTCCCAAGTGACACACGTGATAGATATAAGTGATAAGTACAAAATATATTCAATGTGGGAAACCTATCCGTTGCACATGATGACTAGATTAATTCCATTCATAAAACCTACACATTACTAAAAACAAACAGCCATATTGAGCCATACTTCATATTATTATTATTCCATGTTATTGGCCGTCATTCACATCGCTTCCTGTCTGTTCCAGACGCCACACTCATATTCTATGCCGGTTCGGAGCGAAGTGCTCTCATGTTTTCAAGTCCAAGGATATCGGTGATCGCACCCTTACACCCCACATCTCGAGTGAGGTACCTGTCCTGCTCCCAAAAGAGCCGCTAGGTACATACACTTCCCATCACTAGCACATTCCGTTTGTAATATATCCAATGGTAATAGGGACATTAACCTCTGGCCACCATTCAAATCCATATCCCATATACCAGCCATAATTCACCTATTTCGGACGCCACACTGTAAAGTAAGAAAAAGAGAAAGAAAAAGAAAACATACCATTAACATCACATACAACAAGAATAACAGAGAGATCCTGTGTAGACAAACACCAGGCCCCACCTCGGAACATGCAGAGGCAGCAGGGGTACAATATCAATATATAAAACACAATTAACACCATAAAAAAAAATACAATTAAAAACAGTAATGTACCTACCTTATACCCTCAGCCAATCCAGAGCAGAAGACAGTCAGACGCAGTTCTAATAAAATATCTACAAAAAAGGAACAAAGCTCAGATTTTCGTTTAATTCGTTGGGAGTCATTGTATTCAAGGCTACGATCGATCTGGTTTCCTTTTGGGCTAGAATCTTTTTCCATTTGCCTCCTCTAATATTCCAAATGATTCTGTCAATTCCTTTGACTTTCAGCATAGTACCATCACAATCGTGGTATAGTTTAAAGTGACGAGGGATTGTTTTTAAACAATTAATATCCTCCTCGTCCTTCGCTGCAAAGATGCCTAGGACATGTTCTCTCACTCTTTTTTTAAATTCCCTCGTGGTCAACCCCACGTATAGTAAATTACAAGGGCAGCTAGCCACATAAACCACACCAGGGATGTTACAGGTAATTGACTGTGTGATGTCAAATGTTCTCTTACCCCGGGAGTCACAGAAAGTTGACGATCTTTCAACATTTGAACATGCTATACAGTTCCCACATGGTCTACACCCCCATTTAGGGCCTTTGGAGCCAAACCACTGCCCTGGTTTTGCCCCTTTGTGGTAACTAGTGGTCAGTATGTCCTTTAAATTTTTGTCTTTCCTGAACGTGATCGATGGAGATGATGGTAAGTATTGGTCCAGTATATGATCCGATTGCAATACCTTCCAATATTTTGCCAAAATACGTCTTACTTCATTATGCCCCTGATTATACGTAGTGACAAATCTTACCGGGTCCTTCTTAGCTGGGATCTCCACTTGTCTGTTGTTATAGATCAACAGATTCCGGTCTGAATGTCTTGCTCTCTGGTATCCCCGCCTAATACACAGCTCATCATACCCCCTCGCACGAAAATGATTACGTAGATCCTCTGCCTGAGTTTCAAAGTCCTTTTCTCTTGAGTAAATCCGCTTTGCTCTCGAGAACTGGCCAATTGGAATGCTGGAAATCCATTTTTGGGGATGTGATGAAGAGCCATGTAAAAGGCTATTAACCGATGTCTCCTTCCGGAATAGATCTGTATGTATCAGACCATTCTCATCCACCTCTAACCTCAGATCTAAGAAGTCCATCTTTTTGCCCGTCTTGTAGGCAAGCTTGATGTTGAGATCATTGTTGTTCAATATGTCCATAAACCTTTCTAATTCTGTCACAGTCCCCTGCCAAATAATAAAGATGTTGTCGATAAAGCGACCCCACAAGTGGACTCGCTCTATCAGTTCCACTGGATTGACCAAAAAGATCTCCCTCTCCCACAGCCCCAGGAACAGATTAGCATATGAGGGCGCACAAGACGCCCCCATTGCTGTTCCCTGGAGCTGTAGGTAGAAGGAGTCCTTGTATACGAAGAAATTGTGGCTCAGGGCCAACTCTAACAGTTTTAGAATGAAGTCCCCATACTCACCATTATGTTCAGATGAAAAAATGAAGTGTTGTGCCGCCCGTAATCCGTCTTCATGTTGTATGGATGTGTAGAGAGACTCGACGTCACAGGTGACTAATATCATGTCTTGCTCAAGCATTAGACCATCCAATCTCTTCAGGACATCACCGGTGTCCTTTAGAAAAGACTGGAGGTTACCAACCAATGGTCTTAATACATGATCAACCAATCTGCAAATCGTTTCAAAGGGCCCTCCAATCCCAGATACTATGGGGCGGCCCGGAGGTGTCTTGTTATTTTTATGGACCTTTGGCAACAAGTAAAGGGAGGGAATTGTGGGATCCTCAACAGTAAGGTACTTAGCCTCCTTCTTTGTAATGAGGCCATTGTCAACTGCCTCCATTAAGATCTTATTCAGCATCCCCTGAAACTCCATTAGGGGATTATATGTCAGTCTCCGATAACAGTGTTGGTCCCGCAGTTGACGAAAGGCCTCCTTTTCATACATATTGGTAGGCCAGAGTACCACATTCCCCCCCTTGTCCGCGGGCTTAATCACCACACCTTCCAAATTTCTCAGCTTACATAATGATTGTTGTTGAGCCCTGGTGAGATTATCCTGCCTATTACCAACTGATATTTTACCTAACTCCTCCGTCACTAGTTTGACAAATATCTCCACGTTTGAACAAATAGAAAGGGGAGGAAATTTCATTGATCTTGGTATCAAGTGTTTAGGGAACTTACTTATTATACTTTCATCTTGTTCATCCAAGAGAGCTTGTAATACTTTCAAAGCTTCTAATTCTTCAAGGGTATGGAAAGGTGATCCCTCTGGACTCTTATGATATAATCTCTTAAAAATAAGGTTCCGGGCAAAAAGATGAACATCCTTTAACGCTGAAAAGAAATCAAATTTAGTGTCTGGTACGAAGGATAACCCCATACTCAAAACCTCTAGTTGGGAAGATGTTAATACATGTTGGGACAAGTTTATTACCTGTAGAGAGCGGTTTTTAGATGGCTGAGTAACTGGTCTTTTCTGGTCAGACCGTTTCTGTTTATCATATTTCCTTTTCCTCCAATTTCTCGTGTGATAACCTGTGTGGTTCAACTCAGAGGACCCTGACTCTACTCCTATCGAAGTTAGGGATGATATTGAGGAGCTCCTGCTCCTTGGTGGCTCGTTAACTCGTTGCCATCTGTACATTAAACCATTTTCCATATCCAATTTGTCCCGCTGAAACTTCTTTTGTTTTAGATCACAGATCTGTTTAGCCCAACCAGACTGTGCTTCCTCCAACTCTTTGTAATAGGACTCCTTCTCAGCTGTTGACATTAATTGTGTTTTGGAAATGTCTCCGTCTATTTCAGAAAGAGATTGTTGGTTTGCTGCAATCAAAATCTGCATAAACCTCTTGGAGCTCTGATTACATGTCTCCTCCCATTGCTTCTTCAATTCTGCTAAATCCAAGCCAAAGGACGGGAAGATTTGTACTCTTAATCCCCTAGGTATCAACTCCCTTGACAAATATTGTTCCGTTGTTATTTTATTCCACCAAATTTTGGTATGTCTATGGAAATGATTTCTTAAAATACGTTTTAACTCACGAACTGTCCTCTGCTCTGGATCCGCTTTACCATCGCCATTAAAAATGGATTCTGCCTGGATCTGCCAGGAGGCTTCTTTGGCACGATAGTCCATGGTGAGACTAGATTTCTGTATTAAACAACAGAAACAACATCAATATCACATCACAAAATGGAGCACAGTGCACAACCAATACGGTGTGCACCAAACAGGGCTCTCTACTTATTTACCACAAATGAAAATTACAATATATGCAATAAAATAACACAAAATTTATTATAGATACATTAAAAAATACATTTAGACAATAAATACACAATTAGTGATGAAAAGGTCTTCAGCGGATACAAAAAAGAAAACGCTGGGCGGTCAGGCTGGCAATATTCAAATCATAATAGTACAAAGATTATAGTAGTAAAAGACCATTTCTACAACAACTGAAGTACATATTTAAAGTGCCAGTGCCTCAAAAGTACCTCTGTACCATAAATATAACAGCAAATGCATGTGAAAAATAGTAGGTTACCAACCCCAGGCCCTCCACTCCCGACACGCGTTTCGCTCACTGCTTCATCAGGAGAGGTCAAACAATCATAAGTCCAGATATATATACCCCCAGACATCCACTCATATGTCCAACACCTGGTAGTGGGCATTCCCATTCAATCCTCAGCCCCTCACAACCGGAAGTGATGTAATATATTATCTTTCTCCATAAATATACTAAAGATATATCAGTGGCTCCTTCTTAACCAGTTACCCCGCTTTATGTGGCCATAAACATACCATCCACGCATCCCCATACTCACTCGTACACCTCAGTGTGCCGGGAAGCGCTCTGCGTTCCACCCTGGAACGCACACCAAGGGCGGAGGCACTGGGCGCAACGGAAGTGCATCATCCATATCCGGCACCCGGAAATGGCGTGCGCTCCTCACCGGAACGCCGCGCTCCAGACCTACTGCCATGCATCGCAGTCTCCTCACTCCGATACCCGGAAGTCGCTTGCGTTCCACCATGGAACGCAAACCAAGTATGGCCTCACACCCCTCTATTTGATACGGTCACATGATCAATGGACAATTATAGAAAATACATATTATAAATTAATTACAAACGATAAAAAATGACACCATAACATACAAATAAATACCCCCTATATGTTCTCTCAATTGATTCTCTCAGATACCAGTTCATGTGCACATCCCCAATGATTAATAGACAATTATAAGTGAATACATATTTTACATAATACACAAATAAATACACCCATTATTAATACATATAAAGTCAAAATATATAAAATTACATTAATCCATACCCCACAACCTAGAAAAATTAAATAATATAATAATACCCATGATTAATAGACAATTTATAAGTGAATACAAATTATTAACATGATACACAAAATACACCCGTTTTATTCTCTCCATAATTAATTTATATATTCAATTCCATACCCCACAACCTAGGATCATTGGCTGTGATAATAAATAATAATAAGAAATATCTTTACAATAAAAGTGAATAAAAATGATTAAACTCATGTGAAACACCAACAGTGACACACAGTGAAGTGACACACGTGATAGATATAAGTGATAAGTACAAAATATATTCAATGTGGGAAACCTATCCGTTGCACATGATGACTAGATTAATTCCATTCATAAAACCTACATATTACTAAAAACAAACAGCCATATTGAGCCATACTTCATATTATTATTATTCCAAGTTATTGGCCATCATTCACATCGCTTCCTGTCTGTTCCAGACGCCACACTCATATTCTATGCTGGTTCGGAGCGAAGTGCCCTCATGTTTTTATGTTTTCAAATCCAAGGATATTGGTGATCGCACCCTTACACCCCACATCTCGAGTGAGGTACCTGTCCTTCTCCCAAAAGAGCCGCTAGGTACATACACTTCCCATCACTAGCACATTCTGTTTGTAATACATCCAATGGTAATAGGGACATTAACCTCTGGCCACCATTCAAATCCATATCCCATATACTAGCCATAATTCACCTTTTTCGGACGCCACACTGTAAAGTAAGAAAAAGAGAAAGAAAAAGAAAACATACCATTAACATCACATACAACAAGAATAACAGAGAGATCCTGTGTAGACAAACACCAGGCCCCACCTCGGAACATGCAGAAGCAGCAGGTGGAACACAAACGACTTCCGGGTATCAGAGTGAGGAGACTGCGATGCATGGCAGTAGGTCTGGAGCGCGGTGTTCCGGTGAGGAGCGCACGCCATTTCCGGGTGCCGGATATGGATGATGCACTTCCGTTGCGCCCCGTGCCTCCGCCCTTGGTGTGCGTTCCAGGGTGGAACGCAGAGCGCTTCCCGGCACACTGAGGTGTACGAGTGAGTATGGGGATGCGTGGATGGTATGTTTATGGCCACATAAAGCGGGATAACTGGTTAAGAAGGAGCCACTGATATATCTTTAGTATATTTATGGAGAAAGATAATATATTACATCACTTCCAGTTGTGAGGGGCTGAGGATTGAATGGGAACGCCCACTACCAGGTGTTGGACATATGAGTGGATGTCTGGGGGTATATATATCTGGACTTATGATTGTTTGACATCTCCTGATGAAGCAGTGAGCGAAACGCGTGTCGAGAGTGGAGGGCCTGGGGTTGGTAACCTACTATTTTTCACATGCATTTGCTGTTATATTTATGGTACAGAGGTACTTTTGAGGCACTGGCACTTTAAATATGTACTTCAGTTGTTGTAGAAATGGTCTTTTACTACTATAATCTTTGTACTATTATGATTTGAATATTGCCAGCCTGACCGCCCAGCGTTTTCTTTTTTGTGTCCGCTGAAGACCTTTTCATCGCTAATTGTGTATTTATTGTCTATATGTATTTTTTAATGTATCTATAATAAATTTTGTGTTATTTTATTGCATATATTGTCATTTTCATTTGTGGTAAATAAGTAGAGAGCCCTGTTTGGTGCACACCGTATTGGTTGTGCACTGTGCTCCATTTTGTGATGTGATATTGAGGGCTTCGTATGAGCCTACTAGGGCCGCTTCCAACACCACTGCTGGATTACCTGCATCCGCCCTGATCCACCATGCCGCATAACTCAGCTGTATTGCCACATAATAGATATAAAGGTTTGGCAAGGCCAGTCCTCCCCTCACATATGGTGCCTGTAGTGTTTGTTTTGCTATTCTAGGACAGAGTTTATGCCACAAAAAGGGGGTGAACAGCCTATCCAATTGTAGAAAGTGTCTTTTGGGTATCATCAACGGTGCCGCTCTATAGAGATATAGTAACTTAGGGAGGGGGATCATCTTTATGACATTAATCCGACCTATCAAAGTCAGCGGGAGATTCTCCCAAGCCTCAATTTTCTTAGTGATATAGTCAGGGCCGTATTTAGGGTTCATGCTGCCCTAGGCACTCTCTGTGATGACGCCCCCCCCCCCACGTGACCCATTCCCCCACGCCCCCAAATAGTAGCATAGTAGCCTCTCCTCAGTCCAACCAATCCCATAGTAGCCTCCTCCCCCCACAGTAGCATAGTAACCTCTCCTTAGAACCCCCCACCCCATAGTAGCCTCGTTACCCCCACCCCCCATAGTAGCCTCTTCTCACCACCCCACCTCATAGTAGCCTCTCCTCGTTACCCCACCCCCATAGTAGCCTCCTCCCCCCACAGTAGCATAGTAGTCTCTCCTCAGTAGCCCCCAACCTCATAGTAGCCTTGTTACCCCACCCCCCATAGTAGCCTCCTCCTGGACTTATTACAGTGACCTATCCTCCCCCCAACCCCCTGGATACTGAAAATGGTCCTCTGCCAAGCCAATTAACCCCCGCCCAACTACCCCACCATCCCCATACACTCAACTACCCTCAGTCTGTACCCCCCCCACCTGCCGCTGGTGCACCTAGCTTTTCTGATGCCCAAGGCAAATATTGAAACGCCCCCCTATGCCAAATTCTCAACCTAATCCCTTCCCTCCAGTCCTACTGTTAAAGGGGTTGTCCTCTTTTTACTACTAATGACCTATCCTCACGATAGGTCATCAATATCAGATCGGCTGGGGTCCTCCGGCACCCTGACGATCAGCTGTTTGAAGAGAGAGCAGAGCTCATATGAGAGCTGCTTTCTCTGCTCTGTTCACCTGCTTGCCATAGAATTTGCAGTGAAGAGCAGTAAACAGAGCAGAGAAAGCAGCGCTCGTACAAAAAAAAAAAAGACAACCCCTTCAAAGACAGACTTGGAAAACATTTCATACAGCGCTACAGAGCATACAGGGTCATACAGTGCCACATATGTACCTCTTACATCCAGTGACTTCTCTTCTCTGATGTAGACGTTCTCTTTCCTCTTCTTCTGTCAGACCAGACCGCCATGGTGACTTCTTTCAGCTGTGCCTCGTCTCTGAAGAGTTCAACAAACAGACATCTTACTTTCCTACTTTTCCATCATCCTCTCACCTTCTCCACATCTCACCCTGCCCACCCCCCATACTATACTACAGAAACAGCCCCCCTGAAAATACTGGCACCACACAGAAAACGGGGGACGGGGGAACTCTCCTTCTGGGGCCCATGTCAGACCCCCCCTACCTTCTGGCCCTATGTCAGAACCCCTTTTCTGGCCCCCATTTTAGACCCCCCTTTCTGGTCCCCATTTCTGTGCCACCATTTCAGATCCCCCCCCCATTCTGTCCCACCATTTCAGACCCCCCCATTCTGTACCACCATTTCAGACCCCCCCATTCTGTCCCACCATTTCAGATCCCCCCCATTCTGTCCCACCATTTCAGATCCCCCCCATTCTGTCCCACCATTTCAGATCCCCCCCCCATTCTGTCCCCACCTTTTCAGATCCCCCCCATTCTGTCCCCACCTTTTCAGATTCCCCCCCATTCTGTCCCCACCTTTTCAGATCCCCCCCCATTCTGTCCCCACCATTTCAGATCCCCCCCATTCTGTCCCCACCTTTTCAGATCCCCTCCCCCATTCTGTCCCCACCTTTTCAGATCCCCCCCCCATTCTGTCCCACCATTTCAGACCCCCCCATTCTGTCCCACCATTTCAGATCCCCCCCCATTCTGTCCCACCATTTCAGACCCCCCCCCATTCTGTACCACCATTTCAGATCCCCCCCCATTCTGTCCCACCATTTCAGATCCCCCCATCTGTCCCCATTCAGATCCCCCCATTCTGTCCCACCATTTCAGATCCCCCATTCTGTCCCCACCTTTTCAGATTCCCCCCTCATTCTGTCCCCACCTTTTCAGATCCCCCCATTCTGTCCCCACCTTTTCAGATCCCCCCCATTCTGTCCCCACCTTTTCAGATCCCCCCATTCTGTCCCCACCTTTTCAGATTCCTCCCCCCATTCTGTCCCCACCTTTTCAGATCCCCCCCATTCTGTCCCCACCTTTTCAGATCCCCCCCCATTCTGTCCCCACCTTTTCAGATCCCCCCCCATTCTGTCCCACCATTTCAGATCCCCCCATTCTGTCCCACCATTTCAGATCCCCCCCCATTCTGTCCCACCATTTCAGATCCCCCCCCATTCTGTCCCACCATTTCAGATCCCCCCCATTCTGTCCCACCATTTCAGACCCCCCCATTCTGTCCCACCATTTCAGATCCCCCCCATTCTGTCCCACCATTTCAGATCCCCCCATTCTGTCCCACCATTTCAGATCCCCCCCCATTCTGTCCCACCATTTCAGACCCCCCCATTCTGTCCCACCATTTCAGACCCCCCCATTCTGTCCCACCATTTCAGATCCCCCCCATTCTTTCCCACCATTTCAGATCCCCCCCCATTCTGTCCCCACCTTTTCAGATCCCCCCATTCTGTCCCACCATTTCAGATCCCCCCATTCTGTCCCCACCTTTTCAGATTCCCCCCCATTCTGTCCCACCTTTTCAGATCCCCCCCATTCTGTCCCCACCTTTTCAGATCCCCCCATTCTGTCCCCACCTTTTCAGATCCCCCCATTCTGTCCCCACCTTTTCAGATCCCCCCCATTCTGTCCCCACCTTTTCAGATCCCCTCCCCCATTCTGTCCCCACCTTTTCAGACCCCCCCCCATTCTGTCCCACCATTTCAGACCCCCCCCCATTCTGTCCCACCATTTCAGATCCCCCCCATTCTGTCCCACCATTTCAGACCCCCCCCCATTCTGTACCACCATTTCAGATCCCCCCCCATTCTGTCCCACCATTTCAGATCCCCCCCCATTCTGTCCCACCATTTCAGATCCCCCCATTCTGTCCCCACCTTTTCAGATTCCCCCCCATTCTGTCCCCACCTTTTTCAGATCCCCCCCCATTCTGTCCCCACCTTTTCACATCCCCCCCCATTCTGTCCCCACCTTTTCAGATCCCCCCCATTCTGTCCCCACCTTTTCAGATTCCTCCCCCATTCTGTCCCCACCTTTCAGATCCCCCCCCCATTCTGTCCCCACCTTTTCAGATCCCCCCCCCATTCTGTCCCCACCTTTTCAGATCCCCCCCCATTCTGTCCCACCATTTCAGACCCCCCCATTCTGTCCCACCATTTCAGATCCCCCCCCATTCTGTCCCACATTTCAGATCCCCCCCCATTCTGTCCCACCATTTCAGATCCCCCCCATTCTGTCCCACCCATTCAGACCCCCCCCATTCTGTCCCACCCCATTTCAGATCCCCCCCCCCATTCTGTCCCACCATTTCAGATCCCCCCCATTCTGTCCCACCATTTTCAGATCCCCCCCCATTCTGTCCCACCATTTCAGATCCCCCCCATTCTGTCCCCACCATTTCAGATCCCCCCCCATTCTGTCCCCACCTTTTCAGATTCCCCTCCCCCATTCTGTCCCCACCTTTCAGATTCCCCCCCCATTCTGTCCCCACCTTTCAGATCCCCCCATCCTGTCCCCACCTTTTCAGATCCCCCCCATTCTGTTCCCCACCTTTGCAGATTCCCCCCCATTCTGTCCCCACCTTTTCAGATCCCCCCCATTCTGCCCCACCTTTCAGATCCCCCCCCATTCTGTCCCCACCTTTTCAGATCCCCCCCCGATTCTGTACACACCTTTTCAGATTCCCCCCATTCTGTCCCACCTTTTAAGATCCCTTTTTGGCCCCCACTTCAGACCTCAGATCAGACAAGAAAAAAAAAAAAAACTTACCTCCGGTCCTGGCTGTGTCCCCGCTCTTTCCTCTTCCAGGGGCCCGCGCTGAAGTCACCTGACCTCCTGCAGCGTCAGGTCAGAGGGCGCTCTGTACGTCCTGATGCTGCAGGCAGTCAGGACACAGCAGCGCCGGCCTCAGGAAGAGCAAGCAGGAGGAGGGGTAAGTACTGTACAGCGCTACCAGCGCTTCACTCCCCCTCCTCCTGCAGGCTAGTGAGCGCTGCATCTTATAAAGGGAAAAGTTTAGCACCGGCATGCCCCCCCCCCCTGCGGAAATTTTAAAAAAAATATATAAATTCCAGGATGTTTTTTTTTTTTTAATCGTTATATACTCCAGCCGTGTGCCGCCCCCCGCAACCTGCCGCCCTAGGCACCGTGCCCCCGGTGCCTAGTCGCTAATACGGCCCTGGATATAGTCCATTGTGGGGATCACATTTAGCTGGTAAAATTTTGCTGCCTGTCTATGAATGACAATACCTAAATATTTAAAGGGTTTCTGTCACCAGAAATAACCCTATTAAACCAAGTGTCATTTGCAATGAGCAAATGACACTTGATTCCAGTAATGTTACTATTATACTTCTCAGTAACGGCGTTTTGCTAAAAATAGCGATTTTATAATATGCTAATGACCTCCCCTAGGTGCAGTAGGCGTGAACCTGCACCTAGGAGAGGCCATAATAACGCCTCTTACCACGCCCCCGGTCGCGCTGATTGACAGGGCCGGGCAGCCAGCTCTTTCGGCTCCCGGCCCTGTACGAACCCGAAATCCCGCGCCTGCGCAGTAATGAAGCCGGGACCCGGGCGGGCGCCGGCTCTCAATGCGCGCTGATCCCGCGCCTGCGCATTGCGATCAGCGCGCATTGAGAGCCGGCGCCCGCCCGGGTCCCGGCTTCATTACTGCGCAGGCGCGGGATTTCGGGTTCGTACAGGGCCGGGAGCCGAAAGAGCTGGCTGCCCGGCCCTGTCAATCAGCGCGACCGGGGGCGTGGTAAGAGGCGTTATTATGGCCTCTCCTAGGTGCAGGTTCACGCCTACTGCACCTAGGGGAGGTCATTAGCATATTATAAAATCGCTATTTTTAGCAAAACGCCGTTACTGAAAAGTATAATAGTAACATTACTGGAATCAAGTGTCATTTGCTCATTGCAAATGACACTTGGTTTAATAGGGTTATTTCTGGTGACAGAAACCCTTTAAACCTTTCTAACACCTGAAGTTTGGACTGTATAGTGATATGGTCAGGATCAAGATCATCTATCAAACACAAGCTTGATTTAGTCCAATTCTCTCTCAATCCTGAAAATTTGCCAAATTTATCTACAGTATCTAAGAGGGCATCTAATGAGCTTCCTGGGTCTGCCGCATAAAGGGATATTTTCTCTGTTATACCCGCCACCTCCCAACCCTCTATCAATGAATTAGAAGCAATAAGTATAGACAAGGGCTCCATGACTAATGCAAAAAGCCAAGGGGAAAGGGGGCACCCCTGCATGGCCCCCTACCAAGAGGGAACGGGTCCGACATATAGCCATTTACTTTAACCCTCGCCATTGGGGATTTGAATAGCAACGGTAGCCAGCGAAGGTAATTCGGGGGGAACCGCATTCGTTTAAGTGTAGCCCACATAAAGTCCCATTCAACTCAGTCAAAAGCTTTTTCATTGTCCAAAGATGCTAAAACCCTTCTACCCGTTATTATGCTGAACCTGCAAATTAGTGTATAGACGTCTCAAATTTATATCCGTTGTTTTCCCTGGCATAAAGCCCAACTAGTCAACCCCCACCACAGAAAGGATTACTTTCCTTAATCGAAGGGCCAACACTTTAGCCAAAATTCTCGTATCCAGATTCAGGAGCGAGATGGTTCTATAAGAACTGCACTGGTCTGGAGGCTTCCCAGGCTTATGTATAACCACAATATTTGCTTCTGAGAAGGAGGGAGGCAAGCAGCCACACTCGAAAGCATAATCAAATAATTTCCAGAGCCTGGCACTATGCTCCTGGGCAGGGGCGTACATGGAAATCATGGGGCCCCATAGCAAAACCCGGAATGCCCACCCTCGCACAAATATATATAAGTGTATATATATATATATACATACCTCCCAAGTGTCCCTCTTTGGGAGGGACAGTCCCTCTTTTTGACCCAAGTCCCCCTGTCCCTCTTTACTCCTTAAATGTCCCTCTTTTTGACCTGGAGAATTAATGCATAAATGTGCATTAATAAATTTACTAAATTGCTCCTTACTAAGCTATCTGTTTGGTTTTTACCTGCATATTAGACAATAACTCCATTATTTGGTGCAATTTGGACCTTAAAATAGCTATAATCTGATGATTTATGTGCTAATATTTATATGGACATTGAAGCGCAAGAAAAAAAAGGCTGCAGGGGCTCCAGTAATTATGATTTGGGTGGAGTTAGAGGCGTGGCCTAGTATTAAAAAACTGCCGTGATGCGCGCCGCACACATTGTCCCTCTTTGCAATTTTCAAAAGTTGGGAGGTATGATATATATATATATACATGTATACTACATATATATGCTGCTGATGTTTTTATAGAGGACAATGTGTGACCCAAGCAGCCCCCCCCCCACACCTGCTTGCTGCTGATGCTCAGTGTGTCCCAGGCAGGAATGGAGGCTACCTAGGGCACACTGTCCTCAATATGATAAGCATCAGCAGTAAGCAGTGTTCATGTTCACCCCCATGAACTATTCTCTCTGCTGCCCCAGGCAGAATCATTCCAAGCAGCTCCAGGTAACCTCCTCCCCCTGTCTGGTTCCATTGCCCAGCCCCATCCCCTACCCCTAAAGCAATTAGCATTTTTCCTTTTTACCTTTCTAAGTACAAGAGCACAGTTACAGCAAACCTACTCTGTGGCTGTGCTGTGCATCCAGGTTCTTATACTTCGGGAAGCCAGGCAGAGCCAGTGTGGTATGGGCAGCAGAAGTCCTTACTTCAGAGTCCCACCCACTCAGTTCTGAGTCTGCTGTGCTAGGCTAGCCAATCAGCAGCAGTCTATTAGCACTGTTAAATACTGATTGGCTAGTCCTGCACACAGCAGACATACAGACTCAAGACAGCTCTCTTCTATGGAGCTGTTACTTCAGGAGCCAGCAGAGGGACAAAAAGTTTGGAAGGTGGAGGGGGCCTGAGCACAGGGGAAGCAGGGCCCGCCCAAGCCACAGATGGGACTCAAGATGGGAGTAGCGGGGCAGCCATTATTGTTATAGTGTAATTAAGGGACGGTGCCTTCCATCCACCCCGGGCCCCCCTTTCCCACGGGCCCCATAGCAACTGCGTGGTCTGCCTCTATTGGCAATACGCCACTGCTCCTGGGAGTAGAATTTGTACCATTCGGCTGGGAAGCCATCCAGTCCAGGAGTTTTCCTCATGGTCAGAGAACTGATCGCCAAGGCAATCTCTTCCTCCGAGATTTGCTCTGCCATAGCTTCTTGATCATTCCTATCCAACCAAGGAATTGAGATGCCAGACAAAAAACAGTCTATATCCGCTGGAGTGCAAGTGATCGTAGAGCTATATAGATCAGAGTAGTAAGAGGCAAATTGACAGCACACCTCACGTGGCTCCGTCAGTAATACACCACTACTAGATAGAACCCCCGCTACCAGAAACGAGTTGAAAGGGAAGGCTTTTGGCGACCAGAATAGATACTCCCCTTGCATAATTTGAATAAACCACATGATATGTAGGGCCTATTCAGGGACGTTTGAGAGCCATAATTTTCTGCTCTCTGAGATGTGTCTCTTGTAGCACCACATTCTCAGGACTGTATGTTTTCAAATAATTGAAAACCAAGGAGCATTTAATCTTATCATTTAAGCCCCTGACATTCCATGACACTAGTTTAACTAACGCCATCTAGCCACCACAGATAAATTCCTGAACTCCCAGGTCCCATGGAGGAGCCAACATTCACACACTTATATCCGACACAAACAAGTAAACACCCAAAAACTTCTGTCCCCCCACCCTGCCCAAACCTTCCTAACATGGTCGAGCCTCAATCCCTAAACTTGGAACAATAGGGTACTTCTCACCCCTAGCTAACTAAGTGCTTGTTTGCTTCAGATAAGAACAAATAAGACTATTCATCAAAAAATACTTCTCTCAAACGGTATCTTCAACCAACGACCGATGTGACTATTCAACCCCAGTTATGAGTTTAAAATATTAGACAAGAGAGAAGGGTAGAAAGGCAGAGATCCCCCCGAAAAGAACAAAAGGAGGAAAGAGACCAGTATATATAAAGTCTCTATATATCTACGTGGAATCCACATCGTTTCAGCGACAAAGTCTCACATCCGGACGCCTGTCGATCCAGTATGCGGCCGCCTCTGGGGACTCAAAGAAACGGACAGTCTCTCCATCCTGCACTCTAAGTCGAGAAGGGTATAGCATGGCATTATTTATATTTTGCTCCCTTAGCTGAACCCTGACATCATTAAACTGCGTCCTCCGTTTCTGAACCTCTGAAGTGAAATCTGGATGAAAAGATAATTGCATATTTTCATAGGTGATATTGCCTTTCTGTCTTGCAGCTAGAAGTATTGCATCTCTATGCCTGTAATTCAGGATCTTCATAATGAAAGGCCTAGCTGGTGTTCCAGGAGGTAGTGGCTTGGTGGGAACTCAGTGAGCTCTTTCAATAACGAAGCAGTTGGATAAAGTAATGGGTTGTAGAGTCTCTCTAATCAGCTGTTCTGCAAAAACTTCCGAATTAGACCCTTCCGCTCTCTCCAGCAGCCCCAAAATACGGATATTGTTCCTTCTATTCCGATTTTCAGCATCCTCTGCTCTAGCCTGTAGTAACTTGACTTGTTGCTGTAATTGTCTAGTATTGATTTCACTTGCCCGAGACACATCTTCTACATCACTTAATCTACGCTCCACCTCTGTGGTTCTTTCAAGTATTTTATCAAAATCATGGTTCTCTTAAGTATCGATGCAGAAAAGGCCTTTGATAGGGTCAAGTGGGCTTTCATGAAATTAACATTGAGGAGATTTGCAATACCAGAGATATTTATAGATGCCATTTTCTCCCTATATAGTCAGCCACATGCGAGATTGAGAGTGAATGGGACCCTTTCACCGGTATTTGAGATCTCCAATGGCACTCGCCAGGGTTGCCCCCTCTCCCCAGCCCTTTTTATTCTTGTGGTGGAAACATTAATCCAAGCAATACGTCAGGACCCTCGGATACAGGGAATGAGATACGGGGATGGGAACCTGAAATGCACTGCTTTCGCAGATGATCTATTGTTTCTCATTACCAACCCTAACAGTGGAATCTCAGCCTTGGTTGAGAAGTTAGAGACCTTTAGTGCATTATCTGACTTTAAGGTCAACACTTCGAAATCGGAGCTCTTGATTGTCAACAGTTCTGGTTTGGACCCCCTTGACGTTTCTTCCCGTTCTCCTTTCCCGATAGCTAAGGGCCCCTTAACGTATTTGGGTATTAAAATCCCCAAGGACATGAGAGATCTGTACCAGACAAATTATGTTCCACTTCTTGAGAGTATTAAGAGTATGCTTCACAAATATGATATTCCTTTCCTGTCTTGGATGGGGAGGAAGAATGTGCTTAAGGCGTATGTATTTCCCAAGATCTTATACACGATGCAGATGGTACCTATAGTCCTACCTTCGAAATTTTTCACAGATATTCGGAGGCTGTTCTCTAGATTTCTCTGGAAAGGGAAAAAAGCTAGAATTGCATATCAGGTTTTGACCAGACCAAAAGAAGAAGGAGGCTTGGGTGTTCCTGATACTTTGATATACTACCAAGCCATTCAGCTCAATAGATGGCTGGAGATGGATCCCAAGAGGCAAGAGGATTTAGTTAAATTGGCGAAACATACAACAGGCCCGACAGAAGGTTGTGGTTTCCCATAGAGAGCAGCACTAATGTAGCGGAATTAGATCCCCTGATGAGAGGCATGTGGGATACATGGGCAAAACTAAAGGATAGGTTACTGCCGGGACCGTTACCCCTAATGCCGGCGTCCCTCTTGCCAGTCTTGATGGGATCTCAAAAGGATATCTTTCCTTCATTATGGAAGCTTTTTGAAACACAATCAGTGGGGCAATTATTGAAGGACCAGTGTATCCCACAGGATGTCTCTTTTCCGCCTTCCCTTCAAAACTCACCGTCCTACTTTCTGTATCTTCCTCACCTTAACTCGGTCTGCCGCAGTGCCCTAAAGAAGTACGACTTTCAGAGAACTCTGTCGGCCTTTGAACAGATGCTATCTTCTCCAGTGCGGAAACTTAAAAATATCTCATCTCTCTATAGGTTATTGGGGGGTCTGGGGAGGGTTTTGAAACTGCCTTTTGTGGAGGAGTGGGAAAGAGAATTGGGAATAACTCTCTCAGAAGAAGAGGTGAAGCGAGTGCTCTCTACTTCACATGGCTTCTCCACTTGTGTACGCATCCAGGAAAGTCACTATAAGCTACTTTTCAGATGGTACAAAACCCCCCAATTCATGTTTGATAGGGGATTACTCCCCTCTGCCCTTTGTTGGCGTTGTAATTCTGGAACCGGCTCATTATCACACATATGGTGGGACTGCGTTGGAATCCGCCCGTACTTGGAGGACATACAGAAAGCCATAAACAAGCTTAGTGGCCAGGAGCTTAGCCTCTCCATTGACATTGTAGCACTTGCTAGACCCTCTCAGACATACAAACCCTCCAAAAAGAATCTAACTTCACATCTAATTGCGGCGGCCAGAGCTTTGATTCCATTACATTGGCTGAGCACTACTCCGCCTTCACTGAAGGAATGGATAAAGAAAGTAGATCAAATTTGCCAATTCGAGGAGATGTCCAGCTGGTTGACTAGAACGCATGATACATTTGAGATGCTCTGGAGGCCGAGGGAGACACGAGACACTCTGGTTTAGGTATGGAGAGGGTAAAGCTTTTTCTCTAATGCCCCCTCCTCTCTTCCCTTTCCTGGCCTTTCCGTTCCGTTCCTTTTCTCCCCATTGGAGATGGAAGGTGATGGAAAATATCAGGGATGTTCTTCCCTTGTCTCCTTTTCTCTCATTTTCTCTTCATTTCTCTTTTTTCTTTTCCCTGCCTTTTCCTCTGACCTCTCTACCTCCATCCCCTCCCTCTTCACCCCCCCCTATTCCTCTTCATGTGTTCGTTCTGACTTTGTTTGTGAGGTCACACCTGTTTAGTACCTCCCCCCCACCCCTTTCCCTTTGTCTGTTGCGCTTGTAAGTCTTGTGAGTTGTGTTTGTAGTATGTCTGGTAGAATATTTTGTTGCGGTCTCTGAGGTTGAGACCCCGCTTGAATCTACTATTATTTTTGGGTCTTGTGTTTGTACACAGCATTTATCAGTCTCATGCTCTGCTGTGGCAGCGTCCCGATGGTTACCATGGCAACCGGACGCTTTCACAGGCGTTTGGCTTGCCATGGTATAGCTAAGCCTGATCAAGCTCCTGCTAAAGGCAGGAGTCTGATCAGGCTTACTATGAATGAAAATACAGTGCAGTACACTATACAGTGTACTGCAGTGTGTTATACAGCCCTCAGACCCACTGGACTTGCAAGAACCAACTGGGTCTGAGTCAAAAAGTGTAAAAAAATAAATAAATAAATAAAGTGAAAAAGTAAAAAAAATAATGTTTTGCAAAAAATAAAAGTTTCAAGTAAAAAAAAAAAAAGCACACTTTTCCCAAAATAAAATAAAAAAAAAAATTGTAAAAAAAAGGGGAAAAAAAGAAAAGTATACATATTAGGTATCGCCGCGTCCGTATCGACCGGCTCTATAAAAATATCACATCATCCACCCCGCCAGGTGAACACAGTAAAAAAAAAACAAAATAAACAGTGCTAAAACAGCCATTTTTTGGTCACCTTCCCTCACAAAAAGTGTAATAGCAGGTGATCAAAAAGGCGTATTTAACCCAAAATGGTACCAATCAAACCGTCATCTTGTCCCGCAAAAATTATACACTACATGAGACAATCTCTGGAAAAATAAAAAAAACATGGGTCTCAGAAAATGGCAACACAAAAAAAAGATATTATTCTGTTCAAAAATAAATCTAATGTGTAAAACTTTCCAAAAATAAAAAAGTTAGACATATTGGGTATTGCCACGTCTGTAAAAACCTGCTCTATAAAAATATTACATGAGATGGCCCCCCAGGTGAATGCTGAAAAAAAAAACTATGCCAAAGCAACCATTTTTTTCCCTCTTGCCTCACAAAAAGTGTAATAGCAGGCGATCAAAAAGGCGTATTTAACCCAAAATGGTACCAATCAAACCATCATCTTGTCCCGCAAAAATGATACCCTACATGAGACAATCGCCCGAAAAATAAAAAAAAATATGGCTCTCAGAAAATGGCAACACAAAAAAGATTTTATTCTGTTCAAAAATAAATCTAATGTGTAAAACTTTCCAAAAATAAAAAAGTTAAACATATTGGGTATCACCACGTCCGTAACAATCTGCTCTATAAAAATATCACATGATTTGCGCCCTCGGGTGAATGCTGTAAAAAAAAAAAAAAAAAAAACTATGCCAAAACAGCTATTTTTTCACCTTGACTCACAAAAAGTGTAATACCAAGCAATCAAAAAGTCTTATGTACCCCAAAATGGTACCAATGAAAACATCACCTCATCCCGCAAAAAATGAGCCCCCACATAAGACAATAACTCAAAAAAATAAAAATCAATGGCTCCCGCAAACTAATCCATCAAAATCTGTTCTGCAAAATCCATATGGCGCTCCTTCTGTTTTGAGTCCTGCCATGTGCCCCCACAGCAGTTTACCACCACATATGGGGTGTTGCCGTATTTAGGAGAAAATGAGGAAAACTTATGGGGTGCTTTTCTCCTGTTACCCCTTGTGAAAATTAAAAATTTGGGGCTAAAACAACATTTTATTGGAAGAAATGAAACTTTTCATTTTCATAGCCAAGTGTTTCCAAATTCCGTAAAACGCTTAGGGGGTCAAAGTGGCCAGTTCCCCCCTTAATATATTCGTTGCAGGGTGTAGTTTCCAAAATGGGGTCACTTTCTGAGGGTTTCCACTGTAGGGGTATGTCAGGGTCTCTCAATTACAAAATGGTGCCTAAAAACCATTCTAGCAAAATCTGCCTCCAAAATCCGTATGGCGTTTCTTTCCTTCTGACTGCCACAAACCCATAGAGACGTTTACCACCACATATAGGGTATTTCTGTAAACTGCAGAATCAGCGTAATGTATATTGAGGTTTAGTTTGCTGTTAACTCTTGCTGTGTTGCAAGAAAAAATTATTAACATGAATAATCTACCAAAAAAGTGAAATTTTGAAATTTCACCTCTATTTTCCTTTAATTCTTGTGGAACACCTCAAGGGTTAACAAAGTTTGTAACATCAGTTTTTTATAATTTGAGGGGTGTAGTTTCTAAAACGGGGTCATTTATGGGTGGTTTCCATTACGTAAGCCCTTCAAAATCACTTTATATCTGAATTGGTGCTTAAAAAATGGTTTTGGAAATTTTGTTGAAAATTTGAAAAAATGCTTCTAAACCTCTATGCCTTCTAACGTCTAAAAGTAAAATGACATTTATAAAATGATGCCAACATAAAGAAGACATATGGGGAATGTAAAATAAGAACTATTTTTGGAGGTATTACTATGTATTTTAAAAGTAGAAAAATTGAAGTTTGGAAATTTGCTAATTTTTCAAAAAATTTGCTAAATTTGGTATTTTTTTATAAATAAAAATGAAATATTTTGCCACAAATTTACTACTATCGTGAAGCACAATATGTGACAAGAAAACAGTCTCAGAATGGCCTGGATAAGTAAAAGCGTTCCAAAGTTATTACCACATGAAGTGACACATGTCAGATTAGCAAAAAATAGCCTGGGCAGGAAGGTTTTAACTACCTTTCAGCATGAAAGGGTTAAGATGCTCAAGTAGAAAGAGATGCTGCTTTGCAGTATATCAAGTGAGTGGTTAAGTATATATTGAGGTTCAATGATATCTAATACTCTGGCTCTCAAAGGCAAATTACCGTGTAAAAGAAAGACTGCCAATCCTTTATGTTATACAAATGAAGCAGGCCAAGGATGCTAATATTGGGTTTACCCTTGGGGTGCCTGTGCTAAAACCCCCGAACAGCAGGTTTTCATGTTGGGAGACCTTTCTTGCTGGTGCAGATGTGCAGTACATACATCAACATGGCACCTACCATGAGGAGAACTGCGACTCACTAATATTATGCAAGTGGGGTAGGACGCAGGAACACAAATCTTAGGTTCACACTTGGGGTGTAGGAATGAAAACAGAGTGCAGGGTCTACGCACCTAAACATAGATGCACAACCGCATAGGAAGGTTTAGCGTAGGACCTGCCTGGACTGAGACCACCGTGGCGCTGGGTAGGTGGGCACAGATGTATTTTGATCAAAATGTATTGGCTAAGAGTCTCAGATTTTATCTATAGAGTGAGGGCTTAGTCCATATATTGTTTGCATCTACTGTTTTAGTGCATTTTTTCCATGAATTTCTAAACTTAGCCTTGTACATCCGCACATTTTACTATCACATGGTGCAGGATGTTTGTATATGTTTTCCCTAGGAATGAAAACCCCTGATCAGCAGGAGTCCTTGCTGGGGAATCACCTTTGCCAGTGCAGGCGCTTGTTATTTAAATCAAGATGGCGCCCACCACATGCATCAACCTCCTCCTCCTGCCTCTCCGATCCTCCGCCTCTACTCCTATCCCAGGTCCACCTCAGTAAGTAATATTATTCTGTTCCTCAGACAGACGGGCACTTGCTTGCACACTTTTATTCCTAGTTAATGTTTTTGCTCACAACTTCGTTCCTCTGCCTTCCCCTCCCCTCCGTACAGCAAGAACCCGCTCCTCAGTAGCGGGATAGCGCCACCGCACCTCACAGTGTCCAAGGGATCACTCCTCTTTGTTCTTCGGGGTCCAGGTAAATAAGGGCACAAATTTGGCCAAAATTGTTGAGCAGGTGTTGAGTAGTCAGGAGAAACTGGCAGGATTCTGGAGGAGCTCTGTACACTTGTTTCCTCACGCCATGCGAGCCAGGCCACGCCCTGACCATGTTAGTATAACATGGTATGCTGTTATGATGAGTGTAATGATTAGATTTCCGTGGGCCTATAAACTTAGGTTTTGTGATTGGGGTGGGGGGAATAGGCCCTCTAACTGATTCAGAGTTAGTTGATTTCTGACCAGGTTCAGGGTCAGCACGTTCCTTCAGCCAAAATTTGACATTACCCAAAATCAGTTCTATCTCTGAGTAATTTGCCAACTTTTTTTTTACTTAAAATGTCCTTTTCATATGAAATAACCCGGCTGGTGATTAGGCGGTCGAGCCTGAGAAAGGCAATATGGTCCCTATGTGCAAGGATCTTATGATGGCAATCTGTAATTTTTTCACCAAACTTAATGGCTATTTCTGTGCCTTTGGTGAGTAATCATGTCATGAGACCCTTTGCACATTCTAAAAGATAGTCATCCCAATCATCGCAGAAGCTTTTGTTGTCATCAAATGAATGTTTAAAACGGAGCCATAGCCCCCTAGGGACTAGGCCTTCTTCAAGGTACAGTTCTAAAAATTTCACATCCAGCTGATGGTGGAGTTCGCCAATCATATTCTTCTCAAGTTCAAAGAATAAAGAAGAAAGTGTCTTTTCATCAATACCTTCTTGATTTGACTTTGTCTTTGTAACAGTCTCTGTTGTCGATGAGGGCTAGGATTGAACGCATTGTAAGATTAAACGTTCTCTTTGTTCCAAACGATTTCGGATGTATTCCATTCCTTTGGCTCTGAATGGATCAGAACAATGTCACTATGTGCTGCCTTCAGGGTCCCGAAAATCGGGTTGAGCAATCTCTCTAGAGGAAACAGAATGGGCGCAACATAGAGTAGTATTGCAAGTACACAATAGTGAAAAGAACTCCAAATGGGGACTCACCTTGTCTGGTTGTGCGAATCGTAGGCACAACACTAGTGTAGACACATGGAGGATTTAATAGCGACCTCCAGATATGGTTGGTGATGCAGCCAAGGGATATAGACCACGTGAGGATGCATGGAAACCTCCAACCGCGGCGATTAATCCACAGATATAGGAAAAGGAAGGAAATCCCACGGTGCAAAGGAACCAGCCAATGAATGTCAAGTCGAGGTTCGGATCTTTATTAGCAAGTAGTACAACGCGTTGCGGGTGTTTAGACCCCCTTCATCAGGTACAGAAAAACTGCTACATGAATACATATGCACACTGGACATTTAAATACACAGAAAAACCACCCAAAAACATAGGGGGTGTGGGAGGGGAGGTACCAGATCTGCCCAGAGGTCTGGGCTAATTAATCTAATATATAAAGCTGAGTGTATGTGTGTGTGTGTGTGTGTGTATGTCCGCTAAAGGAATCCGCACCGCTGCAGCTACAATCACAAAATTTGGCACACATGTACATCAGGTGTCCGGGAAGGTTTTAGAACAGTTTTCAACTCTCCAGGACGTACCGATCCTGAGATATTCCCAAAAAATGCATTAGCCAATAGTAGCCTGGTCACATGACCCTTATCAGCTCACAGGCACACATCAGGTTTCTATGACAACCTAGCCTGTTCACTGCTTTAGGTCTGCATTAAAGAGGCAGAGCACTGTGGATGACAATGGTAAATGGGTATTCCCGGTTACCATAACTATAACTTATGTTTTAGACTAACTCATCATCAATCATTACCTCATATAATGTAAATTTTACATATTTACTGTTCAGTAGTAATAAAAGATGTTTTCTTCCACTGCTACCCACCTTCCTCCTAAATCAGGCATCGACCTGTAATTCTGGCCACCGTCAAAAGAAGGACTTAAAAGCACCACCCCCAGATCCCACTAAGTCACGCCCCTGACTCAGTCAGGCCACGCCCCTTCCATGCTGCATTTGACCGGGATTAAAAATATTGGTAAAAATCACCTTCTGTCAGCTGCAGGGGTGGGGGGAGGGTGACTTTCTCCCTGCAGCTCATTGCTCAGAGTGCACAGTGCTGCTGCTGTGTCCATCCAGGCCCTGCGCATGACAGAGGACAGGGAGTCTGAAAGCCAGACCATCCAGCCTAAAACAAGACCTCTGGCCACCGTAGGGGCAGGCTGATGTTAGGGTGGCCAGATGTCCGGCTTTAGGCTGGACAGTCCAGTTTTCTGGCTACCTGTTCTCCGTCCGACGCAGTGCCTGGACAGACACAGGGATGTCCACCCTTTCAGTAGCTCACACTCAGACAGTTTCTCCCCCATGTCTTCACTGAGCCAGGGGGGGCGTGGCCTCATGTTTAGTGATGTGTCTTAATGGGAACTGGGGGCGCTGTTTCACGTTTGGGGGAATGGCCGGTGAGGTCTGGCTTTCTGGGGTGAAGACAGTGGCCACTCTAGCTGCTGTGGAGGTCACAGTTAAAGGGGCGGGCTTCTGTAGAGGTCACTTTTAAAAGGGCGGGCTGCTGTAGAGGTCACTGTTTAAGGGGCGGGCAGCTGTAGAGGTCACTGTTTAAGGGGTGGGCCGCTGTAGAGGTCACTGTTAAAGGGGCGGGCCGCTGTAGAGGTCACTGTTAAAGGGGCGGGTCGCTGTAGAGGTCACTGTTAAAGGGGCTGGCCGCTGTAGAGGTCACTGTTAAAGGGGCTGGCCGCTGTAGAGGTCACTGTTAAAGGGGCAGGCACTGTAGAGGGCACTCTCGATATCTTTTAACGGCACACACACACAAACAGTAAAAGAAATAAATTAAATATACCCGGGGCGATGCCGGGTCCTTCAGTTAGTATAGAATAATAATGAATATAGAATAACATCCTTGAACTAGTGATAGCTATTAGATAATTGTAAAATCAATTGCTACACATGATTTATTATATATTTATATATAGTCACTGGTCACTGTTAAAGGGGCGGGCCGCTGTAGAGGTCACTGTTAAAGGGGCAGGCACTGTAGAGGGCACTCTCGATATCTTTTAACGGCACACACACACAAACAGTAAAAGAAATAAATTAAATATACCCGGGTGAAGCAGGGTCCTTCAGTTAGTATAGAATAATAATGAATGTAGAATAACATCCTTGAACTAGTGATAGCTATTAGATAATTGTAAAATCAATTGCTACACATGATTTATTATATATTTATATATCTATTTAATCATATATTGAATCATTTTTGACTCTTGTCCTATGACTGAATAATCATGGACCTTATCAATCATTATTTTGCTCTATCAGTTTTAATATTATATTATTATGCTTTATCATTTATACCATTATTAGTATTTGTTTAACTGCCAATTGTATAACAGTCCCCCCTCCCTAATTTGCATCTTGCCACCTCTCAGGCTTAGTTTCCAGTCCCTCCATCTCCCCCCAGACAGTGCTGGCTGCCTACAAGCTCACTCACAGCCTATACGGGCTCCCCTCCCATTCGGCTGTACACTTTAGTAGCCAGTATCCCGTCGCCAAGCAACGTCCGGTCACGTGACCACATCAGCGCTTACAGCACATCCAGCTCGGTACTGCCGAGCCCCACATTTCCTTATGCTTCTTCTTCTCATTGAACCACCAATGTTCAATTATGTGTAGCAATTGATTTTGCAATTATCTAATACCTATCACTAGTTCAAGGATGTTATTGTATGGCTGACAGTTTTATATACCGCCCCCCGCTTTCTACATTCCATATTATTCTATGTTAATTAGCCCACACCTCTGGGCATATCTGGGACCTCCCCTACTCCACCCCCTATGTTTTTTAGTGGTTTTTCTGTGTATTTAAATGTCCAGTGTGCATATGTATTTATGTTGCAGTTTTTCTGTACCTGATGAAGGGGGTCTAAACACCAGACGTATTGTACTACTTGCTAATAAAGATCCGAACCTCGACCTGACATTCATTGGCTGGTTCCTTTGCGCCGTGGGATTTTCTTCCTTTTCCTGTATCTGTGGAGTCTGGGTTTAGGGGCAGGGCACAGTGAAGGTTACTGTTAAGGGGGCAGGTTGCTGTTGACATCACCATTAAGGGGGCAGGTTACTGTGGAGGTCACTGTTAAGGGGTGGGGTATTATCAAGGTGACTGTTAAAGGGGTGATGATGTGTAGGTCACTGTTAAGGGGTCAGGGCACTGTGGAGATCACTGTTAAGGGGGTGGGGTGCTGTGGAGGTCACCGTTAAAGGGGCAGGGTGGTGTGAGGGGGTCACTATTAATGGGACAGGCTGCTGGGGAGGTCACAGTTAAGGGGATAGGTGCTGTGAAGGTCACATATTAAAGAGGTAAAGCACTGTGGAGGTTACAGTGAAGGCAGCAGAGTACTGTGGAAGTCACTGTTAAAGGGACAGGCGCGGTGGAGGTTACTGTTAAGGGGGTGGGGCACTATGGAGGTCACTGTTAAGGGGGTTGTCTCACTTCAGTAAGACTGGATTGGAGGGTGGTCTGTAACCATGGAAACAAGCAGTGAATAATGCCATGGAAAAATGAATCCAGCCAGCAAAAGGAAGCAATATGGATAATAACAATGCAATAAATAAAGAGGCGGGTGCTGTGGAGGTTACTGTTAAGGGGGTAGAGCACTGTGGCGTTCATTGTTAGGGGAGCGGGCTGCTGTGGAGGTCGCTGTTAAGGCAGTTGGGTACTGTGAAAGTCACTGTTAAAGGGGTGGGGCCTATGGATGTTACTGTTAAGGGGGCAGGACACTGTGGAGGCCACTGTTAAGGCAGGGGGGTACTGTGGAAGTCACTGTTAAGGGGGTGAGGTACTGTTAAGGTCGCTGTTAAGAGGGAGGAGTACTGTTGAGGTCACTGTTAAGGGAACAGGGTACTGTGAAGGTGACTATTAAAGGGGTGGCGCTGTGGAGGTCACTGTTAAGGGGGCAAGGCATTTTAGAGGTCACCGTTAAGAGGGCAGGGAGATGTGGATGTCACCATTAAACGAGTGGGCGGTATGAGGGGGGTTACTGTTGAGGGGGTGAGCCGCTGTGGAGTTCATAGTTAAGGAGGCGGGGTGCTGTGGAGGTCAATGTTAATGAGGCAGGGCCCTGAGGAGGTCACTGTTCAGAGGTACAACTCTATTGAGGTTCACTGTTTCTGTCTGTTGTCTGTCTGTCTGTTCGTTATGCTTGGCCAAACGAATGGACCTATCTGCACCACATTTGGCACATAGGCACATTAGGTGTCCAGGAAGGCTCTCTAGGACATACCGTTCCTGGGATATTCCCAAAAAATGTATTAGTCAATAGAAACCTGCTTCACTGTTGTAGCCAGCTTTAAAGAGGCAGGGTGCTGTGGATGACACTGTTAAGGGAGCTGAGGGCTGTGGAGGTCACAGTTAAGGGGCTGGTTGGGTGGCCATTCAGGCCACCCTCAATAGACGGACTTAAAAACCCAGCCCCTATGCCCCACTAAGCCACGCCCTGATCCAGTTAGACCACGCCTCCTCCCACTATGTAGCCAACGGGGATTGGAAAAATGAAGGTAAAAATCAACTTCTGTCATCTGCAGGGGTGGGAGGGACGGCTACTTTCTCCCAGCAGCTCATGCTTAGACCAGGTCCCAGCTCTCTTGGCCATACTATTCCTGAGATATTCCCAAAAAATGTATTAGCTAATAAGAGCTTGCAGCTTCACTCACATTCTAACTGCCATTTATACAGTCACAGTCACATGATCCAATAGAAACTCGCAGGTCCTTCAGTCTTGAAATACATGGTTATACCAGGTTTCCATTTTTCTTCACTTTTAGAGCTCACTGTTACGGGGCTAGGTGCTATGGATGTCACATGAAGGAGATGGGGTGCTGTGGAAGTTTTATATTAAAGGGTTTATGCCATGACTAATGTAAAAATGAAATCATATAGATATCATATAGGACATGACAATCTCTTTCAAACAAAGCTAGAACCAGCCCTGTACCTCACATGGATCCAGAGATCTCCCCATTCATTACTCTGCTAGATTTATATCAAGCTGACAGCTCAAGGGGAGTGTCTTTTCTGCTGCAGCTTAGGGGGCGTGTCCATGCTCTCCCTATCACAGCTCAGGAGGCAGTTGAAGGATGAAACTGAGCATGTGCGGCCATCTCAGCGAGTATGTCAAAGAAATAAGAAAAAACAAACAGCAGGTGGTGCTATACAGATACATTCTATTGAATAACTCACTGACTATACAAAATGTTTAATTACACGCAATTATAAAAGTATTCAGATCTAGGTGCTGGTTTTAAAACTGTAGAATATTTTTTGTGGGACAACCACTTTAAGGGAACAGTGGGGGAAGATAACTCTTAAAGGGGAGGGGCCCTGAGGAGGTCAATATTAATGGGGTGGGCTGCTGTGCTGGACACTGTGGGGGGTCACTGTTAAGGAGGCAGGCTGCTGTGGAGGTTACTGATAAGGGGGGGAAATGCTGTGGAGATCAATATTAAGGGGACTGGCCAATGTTGAGATGGTCACTGTTAAGGGGGCAGGCTGCTATGGATGTCAATATTAAGGGGTAGATCGCTGTGGAGTGTCACTGTTAAGGGAACAAAATGCTGTGGAGGTCACTTTTAAGAGTTCAGGACAATGTTGAGAGGGTCACTGTTAAGGGTGCGAAAAAACAGGGCCTGGTATGAAAAGGTAGCAATCTACCTCATTCAGATTGCTACCTATAATAGTTTTGTTTTTCTTTTAAAAAGGCCCAAGGAACCCTCAACTTTCTCGAGTTCCAGGAGAAGGTGGTTGAGAGTCTCCTGTTTGATTCCCCGCACCAGGCCTCTGCAATTACCCTTTTTTTGAGACATACCATACGGTTGTTAATTATTAATTTTAAAAATGGTGGGTGGCGGTCTTTTCAGGAAGTTGATTTATTCTCATTTTCTGTTTAGTCTGTGGGCTTCCAGGGAGGGAAGGATCCTTTTGGGATGGGTTGTGGAGCTAATTTTTTTTTCAGACATTGGAACAAATTTTACCTTTTCTGATTTGTTTTCTTAAGTTTCCTAATTTCATTTTTTCTATGTCCTGCCACACAAAGGTATTAATTCCATTCACATTACTGTATCATGATATCGGCATGATATTTTTTTTTTATTTGGAGGATCTCTAATGATTGAGTTGTTCCTCACCAGTAGGCTAAGGGCTTTATTAAGAATTTTTTTGGACACCCCACAACACGTCTAGAAATCCTGACATAATTTTGGGAATTAGTGATCCATTACTGTTCCTACAGATGGTTCTGGACACTGTCCTTTTATGTATTATGTAGGTGACTGGTTGATTGTGTGCATAGCGGTTTCTACCTTGCCGGGCAGGGACCTGTTATGGTGACCATAGCAGGTTCGTCTCTCATATAGGGATTGATGGAGCTAAAGAGACGTTGTACGACTAGTCACTGTCTTTAAATGTCAGCTTGTCATTATACCCCTATCGGTGTTCTTGTATCTTGTGAACAAACTAGAATTTGCAACATAGTTGGAGACATTTTGCTGTGTTTTCTTAGACATGTTGCATTTTACTACAGTTCAGTTTTTTCCTGCAATAATTTATTATATGTCAGACCAGAACGCTGCTCACAACAGCAGCAGGATGACAGCAAGACTGTGAGACATAGTCATATGTACAGGCAAATGCCTTTTTAGAAATCTGCTTCCCTTATAAGTGCACAGCTTCACTTCTCATCTGTATGCGCCACAAAGATAAGAATGTGGCGGATTTCTAATACAGTAACAGGGTTACCCATCGAAATATAATATTTTTTCTCCAATTTCCTGTGAAAATTTTATTAACAATTTGAATAAAACCATAAAGAGTTATAAGGGTTTTATATATAAGGGTTTTCTATCATTTTGTGGCTCAGCACCATTAGTGTGCAATGAGGCCTAAACATTTCTTATCTGAAAGCCACTGGGTGCTCCTTTATGTTTGTGTCAAGACATAAGAGTAGGGCCACAATGGGGATATTTCTGAAGATAATAGTGTGAGAGTAATAGTCAATTGTAATCAAAAGAATACCTATAGGATAGCAGCAGGGGCGGATTGGCCATAGACCTTACAGGGAAATTTCCCGGTGGGCCGATGCCCAGAGGGCCATCTGAGCCCTCCTAATTGCCAGCAAGTGGAAGTTTTTGGGGATGTACTTTGTACTGCTGGCAGTATTTTGTGATGGACTGTGGTATTTGGCTCTGTTGGGGTGGTATAATGTGCCACAATATGGTATTGCTGGCTCTGCCTTCCATCAATTTGGACCCAACTACAAAACAAGGCCACTTTTAGTATTTTTTCCAGGGCCACTTTAAGTTCCCAGTCCGCCCCTGGATAGCAGTATAGTCTAGTTATGAGTGGTGATGGTATATAACTATATATGCATGAATTTTAACTTGACTTATAATCAGAAAGAATGTCAGGAAAACCCTGGTTACCTGCTATTTAGGTTACCCCGCCCTTGAGTTTTCCCTCAGCCAAGATGGTGGAGCATGTTTCAAACCAGCTGCTACCTCACTTCCTGTTTGTCTTAAATATCCTGCCTGATCAAACACTCATTGCTTGAGTATCGTGTAAAGCTCCTGCTTGCAGTTCTCTCGCTAGAACCGTCTCTATTTCGGATCGTTCCTTCCTCCTGTGTTTCACCCCGCACACCGTCTGCTACCTGCCTATTGTCTGTAGCTTCTGTGGAACTACTGGTCCCAGCTTGCTCATCTTAGTGCCAGCTTGTCAGCTCACCTGCCGCTTCCAGTGTTCTGCCTATTCCCTGCTATTGGACTCCAGCTACTAACCGCCAGTCTCAGCACCATCAACAGTGCCCAAAATGCCACCATTTAGATTTGGTGGAGACCGTGACAAATTCCAGGGCTTTCTCAACCAGTGCTGATTATATTTCGACGCAAATCTCACCCAGTTTCCTATGGACCAATCCAAGGTACTGTGCATCATTATGTTACTTACTCATAAGGCCATTGCCTGTGCCAATCCACTAATTGAGACTGATGACCCCGGCTGAATCACTTAGAAAATTTCCTTGACGCTATGAGTCAAATGTTTGATGATCCCAATCGTGGCGCCATGGCCAAGGCAGCCTTACTAGCATTATGCCAGGGCCGATGCCCTATCACCGAATATGCGATGGAATTTAAGAGGTGGGCCGTCGACACGGATTGGAATAATGCAGCAAAATTGTCTTTTTTTAGAAAAGGACTATCCAACACCTTGAAGGATGAGCTTGCCCGTGCTTAGGCCCCAGTACAACTAGATCAGTTTATTAATCACTGCATTTGAATTGACAGCCGACTGTCCGAACGGCGACAGGAGAGATGGGCTGCTTGGAATTATGACATTAATCAACCTACTTCTCCCTCTGTCTCCATGCCCAGGGAGGCCCAGAAGAGAAGTCCCCGAGAACCTGTGAGTGGACCCATGCAGGTAGACTCCATCTTGAGACAGGAAAGAGAAAATCGAAGGGAGCATAGGCTCTGGGAGGATTTGTGTCTTTACTGCGGAAAGTCTGATCACTTCCTTATCAACTGCCCTAGCCGTTCACGGAAGGTTAGTAGCAGCCCTCATGGATCTCGACTTCTCCGATGGAGAATCAACTGTTTCAGAGACAGAACTACCAGAGAAGAAAGTTGTCCACTCCATCTCTTCAGTGGCCCCTCACATCAAAAAAGAAAATAAAGACTCTCATTGTTTTCTCCCAGTCAAGCTCCTAATTAACTCTCAGTGGATTTCCACCTCTGCTATGGTAGACTCCGGAGCTAGCGGCAATTTTATGGATCTTTCCCCAGAAGCATGGGGTTAAATGTCAGAAAAAACTCTCACCCACGGTCATGGAGACAGTAGATGGATCTCCACTAAGCTCGTAATCATCATAACTCCTCGTCACCGTGAAGTGCTGCCATTTCTATTAATTTCTTCTGCACACTTTCCTGTCATTCTAGGTTTACCCTGTTTGCAAGCTCAGAATCCTACTATTAACTGGGAAACCAAAGAAGTGAGCTTTCCGTCTGACGATACTCCTCCGGTAGTTCAGTCTGAACTAGGTCCAGAAGTTTCCATGCACGATAACAAGGTGACATGGTTAACCTCTGCATACGGAGAATTTGCAGACGTTTGTGATAAACAAAATGCGGACAAGCTTCCTCCTCACCGCCCCTACGACTAGAATTACTTAGAATTAGAATTACTTACCGGCGCACCTATACCGTTTGGAAACATTTACCCTTTGGCAAGCCCAGAATTACAGGCCCTCAAGGACTATATAGAGGAAAATCTAGCCAAGGGATTCATATGCCCATCCTCCTCGCCTGCAGGAGCACCCATATTCTTTGTAAAAAAAAAGGATAGTTCCTTAAGACCATGTATAGATTCCAGCGAACTTAATAAAGTTACTATCAAGAACCGTTACCCATTACCTTTGATCCCAGAGCTTCTAGAGAGAATATGACATGCAAGGATCTTCACTAAATTAGACCTAAGAGGCGCCTACAACTTAGTCCGCATAAGACCTGAAGAAGAATGGAAGACTGCCTTCAGATCTCGCTACGGACATTTTGAATATCTGGTGATGCCCTTCCAGCATCTCCGGCCACCTTCCAGCATCTCGTCAATGACATCTTTAGAGACCTCCTGGACCAGTTTGTAGTGATCTATTTAGATGATATCCTGATCTTCTCCAGCTCATTGGAAGAACACCAGCAGCATGTGGCACTCGTTCTGGAACGATTAAAAGAGAATCAACTCTACATTAAGATCGAAAAATGTGAATTCCACCAGGCTAAGATACAATTCCTCAGCTATATTATCTCCCCTCAAGGTCTGCACATGGACTCAAGCAAGATTAAGGCAATTCTGGACTGGCCGACGCCTAAGAGCGTGAAGGAGGTTCAACGCTTTATTGGTTTTGCCAATTTTTATAGACGCTTTATCAGGAACTTTTCGGAGATCATTTCTCCTATTACCCAGCTGACTAAAAAGAAGAACATATTTGCATGGTCCCCCAAAGCAGAAGAATCCTTTTCTCGTCTAAAATCCAAGTTTATGACAGCCCCTCTATTAATCCATCCTGACCCAGAACTTCCATTCATCATGGAAGTAGATGCCTCAGATTGTGCTATAGGGGCTATTCTATCCCAGAGAAGAGGAGATAAGAATTTGTTACATCCCTGTGCCTACTTTTCCCAACGGTTATCTCCGGTGGAAAAAAATTACGATGTAGGAAATAAAGAATTGCTCGCCATCATTGAAGCTTTCAAGGAGCTGCACAGCAGATTATAATATTAACCGATCACCGCAACTTGGAATTTATTAGATCTGCTAAATGTGTGTCCCCACGCCAAGCTCGTTGGAGCCTGTTCCTTAACCAGTTTAATTTTATTGTCTCCTATAGGCCGGGTTCCCGTAACAGTAAGGCAGATGCCTTATCCAGAATGTTTTCCAACGATTCTGTCACTGTGACTCCTCCCAAGACCATCCCGCCTGAATCTAATTTTGTGGGGGTAATCCATAATAAGGATTTGATGGAAGAAATGAGAGATTACGACTCTGACTCTTTCCTATCTCAACCACCTGACGATGTCCATTTGATACTAAAAAACAAGGTCTGGACCCACGGGCAGCAGTTATATATACCTAAAACAATGAGACTGAAAATTCTAAAATTAGTCCATGACTCAAAGATGGCGGGTCTCAAAGGTGTACAAAAGACCCAAGAATTTTTGTCTCGTTTCTTTTGGTGGCCCAATTATCAAAGGGTATATGTTATATCCTGTGATGTCTGTGCCAGATGCAAGACTCCTCGTGCCTCGCCCACGGGTTTGTTACAGCCATTATCGGTCCCTTCTCGCCCCTGGGGGTCTGTTTCCATGGACTTTATTGTAGATCTACCCACCTCTAAGGGGAAAGATACAATCCTGGTAGTAGTAGATCGACTCACCAAGGCTGCGCATTTTATTCCATGCACTGGTTTACCTTCCGCCAAGGTCACAGCAGATCTGGTAGTCAACAATGTGTTCCGTCTCCATGGGGTTCCTGATGAGGTTATCTTGGATCGTGGAGTTCAATTCACATCAAAATTTTGGCGGAGTTTCTGCAATGCAATTGATATTAATATTAATTTGTCGACTGCTTTCCACCCGCAGTCTAATGGACAGACCGAGTGCACCAACCAGACTCTAGAACAGTACCTCCGGTGCTATATCTACCATCTACAAGACGACTGGATCGACTTACTTCCAGTAGCTGAATTTTCTTATAACAACTCTCAGAATGCGTCTACCAAGCAAACCCCTTTCTTCGCAAATCTAGGGTATCATCCAAATATCCTCCCTAGAATACCTGCCACCCCATCTATTCCAGCTGTCGAGGAAAGAATCTCTGCTTTGCAACAAAATTTAGAACTACTGAAGGAAACGTTGGAGAAGGCTCGAGAAACATACAAGAGGGCAGCAGATAAGTCTCATAGACCAGCACCAACATTTAAAGTTGGGGATAAGGTATGGCTCTCCACCAGGCATCTGAGACTTAAGGTCCGTTCACCAAGACTGGGACAAAAGTTCATTGGGCCTTATAACATTACAGGGCTGATTAGTCAAGTGGCGGTTCAACTCAAGCTCCCACAAGGTATGAGGATTCACCCTGTTTTCCATGTGTCTCTCTTAAAGTCTATCATGCCCAATCCTTTTCCAGAACACATACCTCCTGCTCCCGATACTGTGGAGATAGATGGCAAAGAACAATTTATTGTGGAAAAAACTTTGGACTGTAGAATCTTCAGGAACCGCTTGCAATATCTTATTAAGTGGCAGCGTTATGGACCTGAAGAGAATTCCTGGGAACCTGTCAGTAACATTAATGCTCCCCAACTGATCAGACAGTTTAATCAGAAACATCCCGGCAAGCCAAGTCAGGTGGCGTCCAGAGGTCACTATTGAGGTGGGAGTAATGTCAGGAAAACCCTGGTTACCTGCTGTTTAGGTTACCCCGCCCTTGACTTTTCCCTCAGCCAAGATGGTGGAGCATGTTTCAAACCAGCTGCTACCTCACTTCCTGTTTGTCTTAAATATCCTGCCTGATCAAACACTCATTGCTTGAGTATTGTGTAAAGCTCCTGCTTGCAGTTCTCTCGCTGGAACCGTCTCTATTTCGGATCGTTCCTTCCTCCTGTGCTTCACCCCGCACACCGTCTAACACCTGCCTATTGTCTGCAGCTTCTGTGGAACTACTGGTCCCAGCTTGCTCACCTTAGTGCCAGCTTGTCAGCTCACCTGTCGCTTCCAGTGTTCTGCCTAGTCCTTGCTATTGGACTCCAGCTACTAACCGCCAGTATCGTGACAAAGAAACTGTTGTAACCTTTATTATTCATTCCACGGAAAGCAACTACTTGGCCTAACGAACACATTTTGAAGGCCATCTGTAATTTTAGCATATTATGGAAAAACCCAAGGAAGTATTTGGTATTCTTTGTTTTGTAATAAAATTAATTACTGAAGATACTGGGTCAAAGTGACATTTATGACATTTTGAATAGATGTTCTCACAGTTCTAGGAAATGTTATTATACTAAAATTCTAAGAAATATTTTTGGTATTTTCCACAGATGGTGTTTTTATCATGATGGGCACCAACTGTTGACAAGTGAACTTTTACCTAGATTTAGGCCATAAGGTATTGCCAATATGTTGTCACGTTTAATTATGCAAGTATCACGTTATAATTTGACTATTGTAACTGCCTGTAACCCTCCCAGTTACTCCCATAATTATGAGGGTATAAAATAAAGACCAGCCCAGATCTCCTTGGATAAGAGCACATGGTCTCGTGTCCAAGTTATTTTTGGCTGATTTAATTATTTAATTAATCAACTCTCTGCCTGAATATTGAACTACTCTGACAATTTGGAGGCCCCAGCGAGATACCCAATCCTGCTGTTCTAGGAAGCAGTATCCCAGATCAAGGAACGCTAATCCTAGGTAAGTGAGCCATTGTCTCACTGCTTTCCTGAGCTGTGGGGTGCTTTCGGAATCAGTCCAGCTGACAGGGTTCGGGTATCATTTCAGGTGATTAATTGATGATTTATTTCTTAAGTGTTTTCCATATGGATTGAAGTGAAATGTTATTGTGTTGTTGTTATATGCATAATTGTGATACTAATTTGCCCAATTTATAGAAGGCGTGTGTTTGATGACATGATTCTTGTCCTGTCATCTTGTTTACTGAGAAGGATTATCTGCTTGCAGTGACTCCTATCATGGGTGTGAGTGAAGTGGCTGAACCTGGCAACAGGAGAAGTTCAAGTGTGTCAGGATAGGGCTTCTGCAGTTTCTGATGTTCAACCCGAATTCAAGGGGGCATCAGGTCAGGAGCCAGTCTGTCTTAAAATCTGCTACTAAACCTCTGCTTGTAGCACACATTCTTCCCGCAGCTGCTGTGAGAGCAGACAGGAAGTGTGTTTCTGTGTAATATATTAACTTAGGCAGGAAAGCCAACCATGAATTTACGATCAGGGACATGGGTATGTAATTGTGGAGATGTTCACAGACATATAGATAGTCCAGGTTATTTAAAATGTGGAGCGGTTACTCCCAAACCAGTGCCTCCCCCTGCATTTGAAGCTTATCCTGTAATAACCCAAGTTACAATGTCTTGTGATAACCAGGGCATTCCACAGGTAGCCACTCAACATGTGGAGTGGTATAAGCCCTGGAGTCAGGGAGAGCAGATAATGATGGTTGACAAATTGCCTGATCCCTATAAAGATCCAAATGGTTTTTTATAAGGGATTAACTAAGATTAAGAGGAATTATGATGCTGTCTGGGATGATTTTAGTACACTCTGTACTACAGCAGCAGGAGCTCCTTTTGTAGAGAAAATAATTAGGGTGGTGGGAGCAGGGATAGAAGTAGTTCCCCAGGGTGCTGATTCACAATTAAAGAAATCAGGAGATATATTTTTGAAAAGGCTTCATGTGGTTACTAAAGAGTTATTCTCATTTTAGACAATGGGGGCATATCGCTAGGATATGCCCCCATTGTCTTATAGGTGCGGGTCCCATCGCTGGTCCCATCGCTATTTCCAGAACGGAGCCCCCGAAGTGAATGAGGGCGCACTGCGCATGCGCAGCCGCCCTCCATTCATTTCTATGTGGCCGCCGAAAATAGCCGAGCGCTGGCTCGGCTACTTCCGCCGGCTCCATAGAAATGAATGGGAGCGCACCGCGCATGCACGGCCCGGCTCCCATTCATTTCTATGAGCGGCGCGGGGAGCTGCGCCTGGTGGTGGCCGGACCCCCGGAAACCTGGGGTCCTCCAGGCGCAGCGCTCCCCGCTCCGTTCTGGATATAGGTACGGGTCCCAGCGGTGGGACCCGCACCTATAAGACAATGGGGGCATATCCTAGCGATATGCCCCCATTGTCTAAGATGAGAATACCCCTTTAACCCCTTAGTGACCAGCCTGTTTTTGGCCTTAGTGACCAAGCGTTTTTTTTTCTTTTTTCATCGTCGCGTTCCAAGAGCTATAACTTTTTCATTTTTCCGTCTATATAATTGTATGAGGGCTTATTTTTTACGGGAGAAGTTGTAGTTTTTAATGGTGCCATTTTGGGGTACAGATAACTTTCTGATTAACTTTGATTAACTCTTTCTGGGAGGGAAATGGGAAAAATTGCAATACCACCACTGCGTTTTTACGTTATAAATTTTACGGCGATCATTTTTCGGTATAAATTACAACATATATTTATTCTCTGGATCAATACGATTACAATGATACCAAATACATATAGTTTTTTTTGCGTTTTACTACTTTTTTGCAATAAAATCCTTTTTTTAAAAGAAAAAAAAAGTTTTTGCATTGCTGATTCCCAAGAACAATTTTTTTTTTAATTTTTCTTTCTATGGAGTTGTGTCAGGGCTTCATTTTTTCGGGACAACTTGTACTTTTCATTGGTATCCTTTTTTAGTAAATGACGCTTTTTGATCGCTTGTTATAACGTTTTTTTGGTGGCAACTAAGAATAAATTAGCAATTTTCTTTTATTTTTTTATTTTTTTTTTAAATTGGGTTTACCGTAGGGGCTAATTTTTGTGATATTTATGTAGTACGGGTCGTTACGGACGTGGCAATACCAAACATATGGGGGAGATTTTTTTTTTGCAATTTTTTTCATTGAAAAGCTTATTTTCAATGGAAAAAAAAAGAGTAATTTTTTTTTTATGGGATTTTTTTAATAGAATAAATGTGTTTTTTTTAAAAACTTTTTTTACCACTTAATAGTCCCACAGAGGGACTATAACAAACAGTACTTTGATTGCCTTTAAAATGCAATGCATTATCCCTATAGTGCATTGCATTTTAATGGCAATGCAATTCATACTTTGACCAGCAGGCTGCGCCAGAGAGGCGCAGCCTGCTGGTAATGTACTCAAGGCTGGTCTGGGGCCTAGATCAGACCCCTGCCAGCCTTCCCACACATCGGCACCCTGCGATCGCTTTTGCAGGGTGCCGATGGGAGACAGAGGGAGACCGCTCCCTCTGTCTGCACTTTACATGCGGCGGGCGCCATTGCCCACGGCATGTAAAGTGTTAAACAGCCCGGAACGGCACTCCTGCCGGTCCGGGCTGTTAGAGCAGGGCCGCGGCTTTCATGTGAGAGCCGGGCCCGTGCTCCCCGCTGCACGGGAGACCCGTGCAGCGCTTAGACTGGGCCACCGTGAAAAAGCGGCGGCCCAGC
The DNA here is from genome assembly GCA_900303285.1 of Rhinella marina. Taxonomy (NCBI): domain Eukaryota; kingdom Metazoa; phylum Chordata; class Amphibia; order Anura; family Bufonidae; genus Rhinella; species Rhinella marina. The sequence continues at coordinate 12,868 of ONZH01003632.1, read as the reverse complement.
CTAAGGCCCCTTAGTGACCGCCGTAAAAAGGCGTATGGGTGGTCACTAAGGGGTTAAGTAATCAACTGGGTATAGGGTTGCTGGAGGCATTCCAAGCCCCAGATGAGACTGTTGATAAATATCATGCTAGATTGGTGAATATATTTACTGATCAGGATTTCGATGTAAGTACAGCTGAAAGTAGAGATAGTCGGATTCTGAGGATGTGTTTCATTAATGGATTGAGAGATGAATTGAGGACAGAATTAATGAAAATTCACCCAAAATGTATGTACACCTCCCTAGACAAATCACTGGTTGTTGTCCGTAGCATAGAAGAGCAGTTAAACAAGAAAAAGAAAAAACAAGCTGCGAAGCAGACAGTCCTCCCTGTAATGTTAACAGCATATGCAGAGCAACCACAGGCTGCTGGGAGAAGGGGGGCTGTGCAAGCAGGGGGACAGTTACAGAAGAAAGGAAACGAAAAAGTAGGTGTTTATGACAATAGAAGAGGAATTAATGTGGATTCCGATGATTATAAGAAAAAAGGGTTGTGTTTTGGATGTGGGGGATGGGGGCACATAAAGAAAGTCTGAATCTTCAGTTCAAATGGCATCAGTGGATCAGCAATTAAGTGATTAGGATTTAGGCAGCCTCCAAGAAAATGAACCCATGGTAGTAAAGGTACCACCCCACCCAGGTCCAAAAGCTTTAGTAAAAATGACACTATCTGATGGAAAGGATGTCAATTGTATAGTTGACACAGGGGCGAGATGAACCATATTAACAGTCCATGAAATTCCAAAGGAATATTTGAGTCATGATCAAGTAATGGGGGTGGGCTTAGGAGGAAAACCATGTGTTTTAAATAGAGATGAGCGAATCGATTAGTCGATTCGTTGATTCGTATCGAATCTTGGGATTTTTTAGCTGCGAAGCGAATCTGAATATTAGGTGATTTGCTTTGGCTTTGTATGCATTCACTACGTAGTTTGTCCTATAAACAGGGGCGGATTGGCCATAGACTTTACAGGGAAATTTCCCGGTGGGCTGATGCCCCAGGGGCCACCTGAGCCCTCCTCATGGCCGGCCAGTGGAAGTTTTTGGGGTTGTATTTTGTGCTGCTGGCAGTATTCTGTGATGGACTGTGGTATTTAGCTCTGTTGGGGTGGTATAATGTGCCACAATATGGTATTGCTGGTCCTGCCTTCCATCAATTTGGACTAAACTACAAAACGGGGCCACTTTCAGTACTTTTTCCAGGGCCACTTTATGTTCCCAGTCCGCCCCTGCCTATAAATTATACGCTATTGCTACGTATAAGTTACTTTATACGCTGTTGCGTACGATTTCAATTCATTAGTGAACTTTTACTGTTAGTTCGTTTATCGTGAGCAAAAGCCCGGGAAGAAAGCGGTCACCTGACCTAGTGGGCAGGGCTTGCTCTGATTGGCTCAGGCTCGGTACGCCAGTGACGCATCACTTCTGCTGCGACTGCTGAGACGAGCAGAAGCACTGTATGTGAAGTTCTGAGACTCTGAGACCTGTTTTGTGAAAATTGGGGTGTAATTGCTCTGGGAATCCATATTACAGATATCAGGGATACTGCAGGGCAAGTGCAGGGCCAGTTCAGGGCTAGTATTTAATCAAGCAGGGAGAGAGAGAGACAGGGAAAGATAGGGAGAGACAGGGAGAGACAGTGAGATACAGGGACAAAGACCAGCTGCAGGGCCACAGAGTGAATTGAAAAATGTCTGGAATGGATAAGCAAAAGGGGTCCAGTTCCAGCCAGACGTTGAGCTTTAAAAAAAAGGAGAAGGTGGCACAGGGCAGCAGTGCTAAAAGACCTGTAGGCGGAGCATCTAATAGTAGTATTCGCAATACTTGGCCGTTGTTCCACCAGGCTAACCCACCGAGACGCAAAATTGTAGTGGAGGAGAAAGTAGATGAAGTAGTGGAGTGGATGGCACGCTCATCTCAGTCTCAGTCGGATGATCTGCTGTCATCTGCTGATACAGTATCCATATGTAGCCAGGAGTCAGACTCGTCCTGCTCCACCATTCCACTCAAGCAAACCCCTTCATTTTCTGCCACCTCTCGGGCTTCAGTGTTCCCTCCTAGTGGTGTCCCTTCTGCAATTTGTAAAAAAAAAAAGCCACCGAAGCCCACCTTATAATCCGGCGGATATAGAGGACAGCCTCCCTGAGGATTTCTTAGAGGGCAGTCAGAGTTTGGACTGCCCGGAATTGTCAGTTGGTGGGGAGCAGCCTAATTTGCATTCTGAAAAATGTGTTGTGGAGGAGTCTGATGATGAATCTGATGTGTTAGACCGGAGGACCTGGGAAGCGGATCAGGCTGGTGAGAAGGATTTGAGCTCAGAGGAGGAGGGTGGTACTAGTAGTGGTAGTAGTGGCAGCAACAGAGGGCAGAGGCGAGTTAGGCCCAGGGCTAGTGCTTCCCTGGGAACTAGCGAGACCCCAAATATAGTGGGGCTGGCACCAGGGTGTAAGCGTGCAAGGGCTACAAGCTTGGCCAGCTGAGGAGGTTGCACGTCGGGTGTGTGGAAGTATTTTACCACTCTGCCGGGGGATAGCAGTATGACCACGTGTAATTTGTGTAAACAGAAATTGAGCCATGGGAAAGCCACAAATGTTGGGACCACTGCTCTGTGGAACCATTTGAAGCGGCGTCATACCGCCAATTCAGAGCAGCCCATTAATACTAAAGAGCTGGTTACTTCTCCCGGGGTCCCTTCTGTCAGGCAGGCCGCATCCAGGGCCATAGCTCAGCCCGCATCCCGGTGTGTAACTAGTACATCCACCTCTTTGTCGGCCAGTGTGTGCATTTCTCCACCTCCTCTCATTCAGCAGCCATCCATTGCCGAGTGCGTGGCCAGGAAGCAGTTTTACGCCACAAGTAATCCGACAGTGCGCAAACTGAATGGTCACCTGGCAAAGTTGCTGGCTATGCAGTCTCTGCCGTACCAGCTGGTTGACTGCCCATCTTTTAGGGAGCTAAGGGCTTGCGCTCAGCCACGCTGGCAGGTCCCTAGCCGGCATTACTTCTCCAACAAAGCTATCCCCGCCCTTTACTCCCACGTGGCTGACAATATCCCTCCCTGTAGCTGTCTCTCTGCAGCACCGTGCATGTCACGGTGGACACCTGGAGCAGTGCTTATGGCCAGGGGCAATACATGTCCTTTACTGCCCACTGGCTGAATGTATTTAGTGGCAGCGAGGCAGGAACCCCCCACCAACCCGGTCACTTGCTGTTGGGACCTCCACGTGCTTTCCAGCCAGGATTGCAGCAGACCACCCAACAACTATCCGCTTCCACCTCCACGGGCAGTCCGCCTGCTGGAGCGTCAGGGCAGCGAGTTACCCCTGCTCCTTCATATCACATGTGCCAGGTGAAACGCTGCCATGCAGTGTTAGACTTAGTTTGTCTTGGCAGTAGCAGCCACACAGGCCAGCGCTTGCTGCATTACATGAAGCAGTAAATAGCGAGCTGGCTGACTCCACGGCAACTGGAAGTGGGCAAGGTAGTGAGTGACAATGGGACAAATATAGTGGCAGCACTGAACCTGGGTCAATTCTCGCATGCTCCCTGTATGGCACATGTGCTAAATCTAGTGGTGCAAAGATTTCTAAAAACATTCACTGGCCTGCGCACAGTGCTGGCAAAGTCACGGAAGCTTTGCACTCATTTCAGCCATTCATATGTATCTCGCCACGCTCACGTGGAACTGCAGCGTCAAAATGGTCTTCTGCCACACCGCTTAATAGGTGACGTGGCGACCCAGTGGAATACCACTCTTCATATGTTGCAGCGACTCCTAGAGCAGCGTAGAGCAGTGGACGATTTTGTCCAGCTGCAGCCAGAATCTTCCAGCATAGGGAGCAGGTGCGGCTTTGATTTCTGGCAGTGGAGGCTGGTCCGAGATGCCTACACTGTTCTAAGACAGCTGCGGTGTGAACGACATAATTTCAATAATATTTGTGCTGGAAAAGACAACTCACGCTCATACAGCAGGGGGCAATGGGGGAAGGAAATCCTGGCCATTTGTCTACCCGCCATGCTGTCACTGTAGGGGAGCCCCAACGCCAAAGTTCCCTTGTGGAGCAGGATGAGGATGAGGAGCTTCAGTTAGAGGAGGGGGAAGAGGAGGAGGATTTTAATGAGGGTGATGATGACCAGGAGGAGGAGGAGACACAGCTGGAGGATGAGGATGATGAGACTTTCAGGGACACAGCAGTTTCTCAGAGAGAGGCTGAGATGGAAAGAAGTGGCCTCTCAGGCACGCTGGGCAGGATGGCGAGTTGTATGCTCACATGCTTAAGCACTGACAGGCGTATCCTAAACATAAGGAAGACTGACGAATACTGGCTGGCAATGCTTCTGGACCCGCGGTATCAATCCAACATGGGGGATTGTTTTCCTCCCCAGAAAAGGGAAGAGAAATTAGTATCATTGCGGGAGAAGCAGCATCCAGTTAAGCCTAATTAGTATGATGCAGGAATTTTTCTCTGCAGGCTCCCAACAGCTACAAGCCAAGTGAGCAGGCCCAGATTACCCACGTCCATGAGCAAGTTCAGGCGTACCTGCAGTCTGGCTCACAAAGCCTCTTCTCAGACCCCGTAGACTTCTGGGCAGGCAGATTACAACAGTGGCCGGAACTGTCCCACTATGCACTAGGGCTTCTTTCCTGTCCAGCCTCAAGTGTCATGTCAGAGAGGGTTTTTAGTGCCGCTGGGGGGGGGGTGACACCCAAAAGGACAAATCTGTCACTGGGCAGTGTTCAAAAAAATACCTTTATAAAAATGAATAAAGGCTGGATTACATCCGAATTTCATACTCCTCTTGGTGATTCTGGTGGTGATTAGATCAGGCCTTGCAGGGCAGAATAGTCTGAGTGTCTTCCCACTGTTGCTGTCAGGCATAATTTTACAGCCAAATGTCTTGTGTCATGTCATGGGCTGTGCGAACCCGAAGTTTCCTAAACCCTATTTCAAAACCAAACACTGTTGTCTACCTCCGCCTCCGTTTTCTACGCTTAGTAGGAGAGTAGCTGTTATTAGTTAACGTTACTAATAGTTCTATTTAGTATTGTTAAGTTTGTTTTGGAGCCTCAGCCTTTAGTCCCCCCCTCCAAAAAAAAAAAAATATATGTGTTATATATATTTAAAAAAAAACACATTTTTTACACTGCCTCTGCCTCCCGTACAAGTTATATTAGTGGACATTGTTATACACCACTGCAGTCTGTTGTCTTTATTTTACCTATCACTCTATGCTGATATACCCCGTCCCCTACTACTACTGGCCGGGGCAGCCATAAAAAGCTCATATATAATTTTCACTGCCTATGTTAAGGTAGAATGTACAGGCTTGTTGCCCAAACAAGCCAAGCCTTTTTTATTTTTCTGTCTGTCAATTGTAATCAGTGAACAGGAGTGTGTGTAATGTAGTAATACTTCAGACGGCAGACACCACTGTGTTCATTAATATGGGAAAATGGCCGTGGGAAAAAACTCTGTCACACTATGTCAGGATCAGGAAGGTGTTAAAGGTTTAACAAAACAATCAAAACACAGGTTTTTCAAGTATATTTTAGTAATAAATAAAAACTTCTTTTTAACAAATAAATAATATAATAAACAAAAGAAAGGAACAAAAAAATAAAATTACGCCGTCCTTTGCCAACGTCAGGCCATCATGTCCTGCAGCTCTTGCAGCTCCAGCTGCAGGCCACGAATGAGCCGGGAGGCAGCGTGGAGCATGGAGCCAAGGCGCCGTTATCCAGCCTCCACTTCGAAGTCAGTGGGGATGTCTGTAGGGGTGGAAACAGTTATGTACTTAGTTTGTATGATCGAGTTACAGTGGTTGTCCCACAAAAAAAATCTAAACTTTAATGTACTGGAGCGACTTATTCTGTGACATGTATTCTGTACTGACTGAGCCTTTTGTAGTACTTACTGGACACCCATACGGCGTGGTCTTCCCATGGTCCAGGGGAAAACTGCTCCCTGTCGGTTGGAGCTACCAAAGATAAAACATACATTTAGCTCATATTTTGAAGACAGAAGGTCCATCTATTACACTTTTTTTTTTACCTACCTTCTACCTCTAGTAGATGGGCTGGTGGTGCAGGTGTGGTCAGGAGGGGCAGGTGTAGTCCTCTCTCGGTGGGGTGGAGGACGGTGAGAGCGGCTCCTCTGTGGAGCAGCAGCTGTCAAAAATCATGAAATAATGGCCTAAGGCTACTTCTACACTAGCGGCAGCCTGGATCCGGCGGGTGAAGGAACGGCGCTCCGGCCCAAATTCACTGAATTGGGGGCGGGCCGCGTATCCGGCCACAGCACGTTAACCCCTGCTGAGAGGCAGCCGGAGCGAAAACAGAACAGTTACATGTTGTATTTTCGCTCCGGCTGCCTCTCAGCAGGGGTTAACGTGCTGCGGCCGGATTCGCGGCCCACCCCCATTACAGTGAATTTGGGCCGGAGCACGGTTCCGGCCCCACACGTGTACCTGCGGCAGCACGGATCCGGAGGGACCCTTCACCCGCTGGATCAGGGCTGCCGCTAGTGTAGAAGTGTAGCCTTACATTCAACTATAATGAACAGTTGTAGCTACATGGGAATAGTTTGGGGCTGGAGGATCCCGTTCCTAACCACTAGTGCTCTTACTGCAGCTGCACTACCACGTAGCTTGTATGAAAAATAAATTAAATATGTTTTACACTTACTAGAGGCTGCAGGTACTTCAGGGGCCGTCCTGCCTCGACGGTGGTGACGCCATCGTTGACGGTGCTCTGCAACATAAAAATTTACACAATTGTTAGATGATGACTCTTTTTAATACTAACACATACTACTATTAAGATATTATAGGTGTGAGAGGGGGGCCATATCATATATTTTTCTTCTAAAAAGGTATTTATGGCAATAGATAACGTTATTGTCGCAAAAACTTTCTTTATATCGTTAACACGGTGCGGTAGGAATACTTTGGATATCACCCACTGACAGTAGCTGCAGCATGGGCACGTTTTTGAGTCTGTGTGTAGGAGGAGGAAGCGCTAACTATGAAGGGGCATATAAGGGTACTTTCTTTCGAACTAGTGCATTTGCCTGACACAAACGAGAGAACGGCCAGCACCATTAACAATAATGACTAGAATTCCTTCACTTAAGTTGTTTGGGTCGATAGTTAAAGAGGCGTTGCCTAGCATGAAACAAAATTACTGCAGCGCACTACGCACGACCACGTTGTCCTTCTATACTTTTTTCATTATTCGCAGTGACTGCTGGTATATATACAATACAGTACACTAATTTTTTTTACATGTTTTTACTTATCAAATATTTTTTTACTCACCCGGCCGTATCTCTGCGCGGATCTCATTAAGCCGCTCTGGGCATTTGAATTTCAGATCGGACCATTTCCACTGGATCTGGCCCGGGGTCCGCACGGTGTGGAAACGATGGCGCAGGCCTTGGATCACCTGCTGGATCACCTCCTTCTTATGCTGGTTTGGATGGCAGAGTGTGCCATAGTAATCCTGTCTGTCCATCAGCCGGATCAGGAATTTCAGCTCTTCAGAGCTAAATGATGAGGATCGCCTGGATGCCATTTTCGAATATTCGCTATGCCTCTGAGGAGTGCATGCCGCAGTATTACGTAATCGCGACAATAGTACGCTGAGTATTCGTACGCTATTTGTACGCTCATGCGTACGTCTTCGGCGAATAATTTTTTGAATGATTCGCTCATCTCTAGTCTTAAAGCAAACTAAACTCTTGCAAGTGCGACTTGCTGATACTACAGGTGTATGCATGTAATGTTAGTATCAAAAAGTTGCCCTGTGAATTTACTCGGAGCTTATGTATTGAATGCTATTAGTGCAATCATCAGGTTTATGGAACCCATCCTGACACTACTTAGTGCAATTGTCAGCCCACATGAGGAAGAACCTTTAGAGCGAGATTTGGGGCCAGATCAAGAAGTTGAAGATCAAAGAGCAAAGATCAAACCTCTGCAATAGCAATACAGCTAGAAGAGTACCTCAGGATGGGTGTGAAAAGGGAGTGCCGATCCCCTTATAATATGCCTCTTTTTCCAATAAAAAAAAAAGCCAGAGCCAGGAAATCCCCAAGCGATACAAGATGATACATGCGAGAATAGGCGTATTTTCAGAATACACTGATAAAAAAGGAGAGCGCAAAAATAGGGCAGCACAGTTTTACACCAGAATATATGAGCAAAACTCTAGAAGCTCACCTTGTAGAGTTGCACTCTAATAGGTGCAACTCTATTGCGGACGTGTCGGCTAAAGCTGTGGATAATCGGGATAGGACCTGCTGCCACAGGATGGGGTTGTCCGTTGAAGTAGTCACCACGTACTCCAGGGAATTCAGTAGTAAAGAGTAGGAGAAGCCAATAGAGGTCACTCCTCGAATTACCTCCTTTAGGGCGCAAAAAAGTCCAAATTCTCCGATATATGTAGAATATTCTAAATTTATTATTGACACATAAATAGAAAATAAAAAAGGACCAGACAAATAGGTAACCTATTTGTCTAGTCCTTTTTTATTTTCTATTTATGTGTCAATAATAAATTTAGAATATTCTACATATATCGGAGAATTTGGACTTTTTTGCGCCCTAAAGGAGGTAATTCGAGGAGTGACCTCTATTGGCTTCTCCTACTCTTTACTACAAGATGATACATGACCTCAGGGAAATTAATAAATTGATGATTATAGATACCCCCATTGTACCAAACCCACATACCTAGCTCAATCAGATTCCCTCAACCTCTGTGTATTTCACAGTCATTGATTTGGCAAATGCATTTTTTTCAGTTCCCATGGATGAAAAAAGCCAGTTAATTCTGGCATTCACTTCAATGAGAAGCAATATTTTTGGACCAGACTACCACAGGGAGGTGCTACATCTCCCTCAGAAGTTTCAGAGGCAATGGCAAGAGTGCTTCTTTCTTGGCACCCAGAGGATGAGGATACTCGACTGCTTCAGTATGTCGATGACCTTCTGCACAAACAGTAAGGCTTAACCACTTCCCGTCCACCCGTTGACTTTAAACGTCTGGGAAGTGGTTGTTTATCTCTGAATGGACGTTTCTAAACGTCCATTCAGAGATAGAAGCTGCATGCTAATCGTGCAGCTTCTGTGCCAGGGGCCCGCTGTCAGTGACAGTAGGGTACCCCATAGAGAAGGCAGGGATCGTTCCTGGGTGTCCCTGCTTTCTAGATCGCTGTATACACAGCGCTCAACGAGCGTTGTGTATACAGCTGAGGAAGCGCTATCCTGCTTCCTGTCCCGGCCGATGGTCACGTGACAGCCGGGTGAGTGCAGGAGCTGTCAGGTCTTTCATAGACCATGATCAGCCCTGCACTGTACAGCCTCCATGGGGGATGTATTTCCCCCTGTAACTGGGGCTACTATGTCAGCCCCAGTTATAGGAGAAATCAATAGTGAAAAACAAAAACAAAGTGAAGTTAAATGTCCCCCAAAGGTCTTGTATGACCTTATGGGGGACACAAAGTGTAAAATAAAAAAATAAAAATAAATAGTGTTATAAAAATTAAAAAAAGGTTTCACGTATAACAAAAAATTACCCAAATATGTCATTTAAAAAATGTTACAAATAAAAATAAATTAAAAAAAGGCATATTTGGTATCACCGCATCCGCAAAGACTGGCTCTATAAAAATATCACATGATCTACCCTATCAGGTGAAATAAAATAAATAAACATTACGCCAACAGATTTTTTAGTCACCTCACTTACCAAAAAACATAATATCAATCAAAAAGTCGTATGCACCCCAAAATAGTAGCAATAAAAACGTCACCTCATCCTGAAAAAAATGAGCCCTCACACAAGACCATGGCCGGAAAAATTAAAAAAATATGGCTGTAAGAAAATTGTAACACAAAAACAGGATTTTTGATGGGCTAAGATGCACACTGCACACACCCATTAGTCTCCACACGTGGGTGGGTGCAGACCATTTTAGTGCCCCTCAAGACAATGTTTGTGTGCCAGGGCCGGGTAGTAACCCTCCTTGAAGTTGTGGGGGAGAGGCCTCCGGTGACCCTTAAGACAATTTTGGGCGACAGTCTAGTGGCGAGCCTCCAAAAAATCGTGGGTGAGAGCCTGGAGGTGACCCTCAGAAACAATTGGTTTGAAAAAGCATGGTGGTGCACCCCTAAATGTCTGTGACTGAGATTGCAGGTTAAACCGCTAAAATTGTAGTCTGGCACACCTTGGTGGTGAACCCCTTAATTACATAGTTTGACTGAGATTGCAGTTTACAGCATGGGGGTGGATCCCAGAGTGGCTTGGTTAGACTAAGATAGCAGCTGAACCACCAAAAAATTTAACCTGACTCAGCATGGCGGTTACAACAGAGTGACCAAGTTAGATGAGGTAGCAGGTGAGCCACCCAAAAATTTAGCCTGACACAGCATGGCGGTGACACCACCAAGAGACCAAGTTAGATGAGGTAGCAGGTGAGCCACCCAAAAATTTAGCCTGACACAGCATGGCGGTGAAACCACCAAGTGACCAAGTTAGATGAGGTAGCAGGTGAGCCACCCAAAAATTTAGCCTGACACAGCATGGTGGTGACACCGCCAAGTGACCAAGTTAGATGAGGTAGCTGGTGAGCGACCCAAAAATTTAGCCTGACACAGCATGGCGGTGACACCACCAAGTGACCAAGTTAGATGAGGTAGCAGGTGAGCCACCCAAAAATTTGGCCTGACACAGCATGGCGGTGAACCCAGAGTGACCAAGTTAGACTACGGTAGCAGGTGAACCACAAAAAATTTACCCTGACACAGCATGGCGGTGAACCCAGAGTGACCAAGTTAGACTGAGGTAGCAGGTGAACCACAAAAAAATTTAGCCTGACACAGCATGGCGGTGACAACAGAGTGACCAAGTTAGACTGAGGTAGCAGGTGAACCACCAAAAAATTTAGCCTGACACAGCATGGCGGTGTCAACAGAGTGACCAAGTTAGATGAGGTAGCAGTTGAGCCACCCAAAAATTGAGCCTGACACAGCATGGCGGTGACAACAGAGTGACCAAGTTATACTGAGGTAGCAGGTAAGCGACCCAAAAATTTAGCCTGACACAGCATGGCGGTGACAACAGAGTGGCCAAGTTAGATGAGGTAGCAGGTGAGCCACCCAAAAATTTAGCCTGACACAGCATGGCGGTGACAACAGAGTGACCAAGTTAGACTGAGGTAGCAGGTGAACCACATAAAAATTTACCCTGACACAGCATGGCGGTGAACCCAGAGTGACCAAGTTAGACTAAGGTAGCAGGTGATCCACAAAAAATTTACCCTGACACAGCATGGCAGTGAACCCAGAGTGACCAAGTTAGACTGAGGTAGCAGGTGAACCACAAAAAAAATTGGGCCTGAAACAGCATGGCGGTGACACCACCAAGTGACCAAGTTAGATGAGGTAGCAGGTGAGCCACCCAAAAATTTAGCCTAACACAGCATGGCGGTGAAAACAGAGTGACCAAGTTAGATGAGGTAGCAGGTGAGCCACCCAAAAATTGAGCCTGACACAGCATGGCAGTGACACCAACAAGTGACCAAGTTAGATGAGGTAGCAGGTGAGGCACCCCAAAATTTAGCCTGACACAGCATAGCGGTGACACCACCAATTGTCCTAGGTAGATGATGTAGCAGGTGAGCCACCAAAAAATTTAGCCTGACACAGCATGGCGGTGACACCACCAAGTGAACAAGTTAGATGTGGTAGCAGGTGAGCCACCCAAAAATTTAGCCTGACACAGCATGGCGGTGACAACAGAGTGACCAAATTATACTGAAATAGCAGGTGAACCACATAAAAATTTACCCTGACACAGCATGGCGGTGAACCCAGAGTGACCAAGTTAGACAGAGGTAGAAGGTGAACCACATAAAAATTTACCCTGACACAGCATGGCGGTGACAACAGAGTGACCAAGTTAGACTGAGGTAGCAGGTGAACCACATAAAAATTTACCCTGACACAGCATGGCGGTGAACCCAGAGTGACCAAGTTAGACTGAGGTAGCAGGTGAACCACATAAAAATTTACTCTGACACAGCATGGCGGTGACAACAGAGTGACCAAATTAGACTGAGGTAGCAGGTGAACCACATAAAAATTTACCCTGACACAGCATGGCGGTGAACCAAGAGTGACCAAGTTAGACTGATGTAGCAGGTGAACCACATAAAAATTTACCCTGACACAGCATGGCGGTGAACCCAGAGTGACCAAGTTAGACGGAGGTAGCAGGTGAACCACATAAAAATTTACCCTGACACAGCATGGCGGTGAACCCAGAGTGACCAAGTTAGACTGAGGTAGCAGGTGAACCACATAAAAATTTACCCTGACACAGCATGGCGGTGAACCCAGAGTGACCAAGTTAGACTGAGGTAGCAGGGTGAACCACATAAAAATTTACCCCTGACACAGCCATGGCGGGTGACACAGAGGGACCGAAGTTAGACTGAGGTAGCAGTGAACCACATAAAAATTTACCCCTGACACAGCATGGCGGTGACAACAGAGTGACCAAGTTAGACTGAGGTAGCAGGTGAACCACATAAAAATTTACCCTGACACAGCATGGCGGGGACAACAGAGTGACCAAGTTAGACTGAGGTAGCAGGTGAACCACATAAAATTTACCCTTGACACAGAATGGCGGTGACAACAGAGTGACCAAGTTAGACGGAGGTAGCAGGTGAACACATAAAAATTTACCCTGACACAGCATGGCGGTTGACACAGAGTGACCAAGTTAGACTGGAGGTAGCAGGTGAACCCAATAAAAATTTAC
>ONZH01003631.1:0-33167 GCA_900303285.1 Rhinella marina | reverse complement strand
AACAATTAAAACAAAATGAAGGTGAATTAAAAAATGCATATTTTTTCCAAATTTTCCATTTTTAATTCAGAAAATTTTATTTTATTGTAAGTTAGCAAGGGTTAACAGCAAAACAAATCTCAATATTTATTATTCTGAGGTTTCCAAAAACACTATGTATGGTTATAAACTGTTCTATGGGCACACAATAGGATTCAGATTGGAAGGAGCACCATATGGTTTTAAGAGGACAGATTTTGTAAGAATGGGTTTAGGTCATCATGTCACATTTGAAGAGACCCTGAGGTACCTCTACAGTGGAAACCTCCAACAAGTGACCCCATTTTGGAAACTACACCCTTCAAGGAATTTTCCATGGGGTTTAATGAACACCTTGATCCCATATGTGTTTCACAGAATTTGTGAAATTTAAAAAATATTTTTTTTTCCAATAAAATGTTGCTTTGTCCTCAATTTTTTTTATTTTCATAAGGGATAACTGCAAAAAGTATCCCACAATGTGTTACCCATTTTCTCATGAATACTACAGCACCCCATTTGTGGTGTTAAACTGCTGTATGAGCACACCAAATGGCTCAGAATGGAAGTGCCACTACTTGGCTTTTGGAGGGCAGATTTTGTTGCAATGGTTTTCAAAAACCATGTGACATTTAAAGAGACCATGAGGTACCTCTGCAATAGACCCCCCCACAAAAAAGTGACCCCATTTTGGAAACTACACTCCTTAAGAAATTTTTCAAGGGGTGTAATGAGCACTTTGACCCTATAGATGTTTCATAGAATTTACAAACACTTGGCTGTGACATTTTAAAATGTCAGAATGGAAGCAGTGCTATTTGGCTTTTGGAGGGCAGATTTTGCTGGAATAGTTTTCTGCAGTGTAAATGCCCCCATTTTGGAAACTACACCCCTCACAGAATTTGTGAATAGGTGTAATTAGCACTTTGACCCAACAGGCTTTTTATAGAATTTAGAAACACTTGGTTGTGAAAATGAAAAATTGTATTTTTTTTTCAATAAAATGTTGCTTTATCCCCAAATTTCTCATAAGGAGTAATATCCTCTCACACTCCTCCCCCCCTGAATACTGCAACCCCCCCTTATATGTACTTGTAAACTGCTGTATTGGGCATGCCATAGGACTGTGGTTACTGGTGTTGTGAAGTGCCAAAACAGAAGGAACACCCTCAAAATGACTAACATATCAGACCCTCTGTCTCACACAGTTTTATTTTTTGAATGAATTTGTATTTATGGTACTGATGCCGCAAAACACCAAAATCCAACATACACTAAAAGTTATTATATTTCTCTGGATTGTGCTAACAATAAAATGAAGTTATACAGTACAGACCAAAAGTTTGGACACACCTTCTGATTCAAAGAGTTTTCTGTATTTTCATGACTATGAAAATTGTAGATTCACACTGAAGGCATCAAAACTATGAATTAACACAAGTGGAATTATATACTTAACAAAAAGTGTGAAACAACTGTAAATATGTCTTATATTCTAGGTTCTTCAAAGTAGCTTTGATTACTGCTTTGCACACTCTTGGCATTCTCTTGATGAGCGTCAAGAGGTAGAAAAACAGCGCAAGTTTCCATATGATTCTCTGTTAGGTCTTAGTCTTAGAATAGAATACAGTGAAATAAAGCTAAAATATATGGGTGATGAGGTACAAGGAGGCTGGGCTTGCAAAAGGTTTGCACATGTGATAGAATCAAGTAGGAACCTTGGTTCTAATTAACATATTATGTGCCAGCATTGACCAAACTAACCCTTATGCTCTAATTTAATATCCTCATAGAGGATTGGCAGATATTTATTGATTACATTGCTTGTTTGAAAAAAGAAATGTCTGTGAATTTGGTGACCCTTAATTCTGCCCTACTTATTATCCAGTTTGGATAGGCTCTCTGTGTGAGATTGTATACATCTCCTGTTGATAAAGATTATGTGGGCTGCAATTTTGTTTTGCACATGTAATATCACCTATTGGTATTGCTTCAATCTATGAGTCTCAAGGGTGGAGGAAAAATATTTTTATGCACTTTGAGCAAACCATAAATAAAGGACATTCTTGGATGATCTATATAGATAAAATCCATTTGTTTTTTAATGATGACCCCCATTGTAATGCCCTCTGTTAAAATGCGTGTCATGGACCTTTGCAGTCAATCTCTCGTAGACATCTTGATTTTTAAGCATCATAACAATCTGATTTTTATACATTAAGGTGTCCATCACAACACATCCCTTGTCTGCTGTTTTCATGGTAGTGGCAGTTTTTGCTTGTAACTCTTTGCTTTTCTCTGGGGAGGTGTGAGGTTGTGATGGACTTCGTGACTCTGACATTCCATATTACAGGCCTGGTTCACATTGTGCGTTTATTGGTTATGTTCATCACTAAGATTCTGTATGGCCAGTAGAGAGATTTGTTCAACAAACTCAAAACCCTGATATTAATTTTGCAAAGAGAAGGATTCTTTAGAATCATCTTCTGTAGGCGGA
Source organism: Rhinella marina (assembly GCA_900303285.1). NCBI lineage: Eukaryota > Metazoa > Chordata > Amphibia > Anura > Bufonidae > Rhinella > Rhinella marina. Next base: position 30,652 of record ONZH01003631.1, on the reverse strand, counting down.
TCTGATGTATAAAAATGTCTTTTTAGGGCTGATGCACGCGGCCGTTGCGGGCCCGTGGCCATATTGCGACACGCATACGCCGAGTCCGCAATACACTGGCACCGGCCGTGTACACCCCACATCACGGCTCGCGGACCAAGTCACTTAAATGTGTATGCACTACTTTTTTGCGGTGCGGACCGTTGGATGCGGATCTGAATGTTGGGGCCCCACTGTCAGTGCCCATGCATTGTGGACCGCAAATTGTGGTCCACATCACGGGCACTGACCGCACACATTCTTGTGCATGAGCCCTTTCTCTGTGGTTTAGGATTCTTATAATAAGAAGGTTGTGTATAGGAAATATCCATTGCATTTTCCGATTCTGAATCCTCAGTTTGTCGGATGTTTCTTGATCAGAGGAACTAAAAGAGACTCTATTAATTTGTTTCTTTATATGCCTTTGTTTTAATTTCTTCCTTTTAAGTATTGATCTCGGTGTAAAATGCATTTAGTTTCTTCTACCCCATTCATACACCTGATCTTCTTGGTAATCAAAGACATCTCTTTCATATTTGCGTTTTTTTCCCTTTCATAATATGATCTTCTAAAGAGGTTGTTTGATTGAGTCCATGGAGCATTCATATTTACTGGATTGTTGGTATTGTGTAAAATCCTTGTTTATATCAGATATTTCTTTTTGTAAAATATCCAGTTTATTTTTTTCTTGTGTTACAATGAATTCCATTAGCTCTATTGAACATTTCTTTCCTTGCGACCACAAATTCATGTGAATAAACTGTGATAGGGATATTTTTTAGGCGTAAACCTCAAGAAATCATACTTTTTGATAGGTAAGTCTGAAGTGTGGTGTAATCCCACTAAATGCATGTTTCCTCAAGCATTTTTTCTCTCTCGATTAGACAACATCAGATGCAAAGTATCACTACCTTGATAGCCTTCTCTTTGAGGACCAAATACAGACAACATGCGTTCTTGTCGTGTGACACTGGCATTATTCAAATGTTCCGTCATGTTTAAAAGCAATATAGAATGGAAAAGTGCTGTATTTAAATGTGCAGCAACCACCAAAGCATGGACTGAAGGCCAAATATACTTTACAAATGTACAAGATGTCCAGCTCTTCAGGTGGGAAAAATTGCCATGCAATCCTGCATAGATCCGGAGTTAGCCCAAATTCCTTGACATAAGCAGCAAAAACAAGGGGATGGATCCAGCAAATAAAATCCAAATGATACTTTATTTCTTAAATTTTAAAATATAAAAACAGCACAAGTTTCCATATGATTCTCTTCTGATGCGTTTCGACTTGTTAGGTCTTGGCCTTAGAATAGAATACAATGAAATAAAGCTAAAACATATGGATGATAAAGTACAAGGAGGCTGGGCTTGCAAACAGAGTTCACATGTGATGGAATCAAGCAGGATCCTTGGTTCTTATTAACCTATTATGTGCCAGTATAGACCAAACTAAGCCATTTTTTCGTTCTAAAGGTGATATAGACAAAATACAAATATAAAATTGACAGAACTCAGTTAAGGCCAAACTTGTATATAATTGACCTGCAAGCTGTCCTTGATATGAATGGGTAACAGAGATATTGTGAATGGCTACTTGTACCGATATGACCCCATCCACTATTATTATGTGGTATGATTAAGTATATATTTATCATAAGTTATTATATTATAAGATTATAAAAAATATGAATCTTCAGTAATGTAAAAAGAAATCTGAACGTACCAAGAGGAAAAATAGTATTAAGAGTAAACATCCAGTACACCTCTCTTTATTATAGTAATTTATGTATATCACATGTTCTATGCCTGTAATTTTCATATGGTCCATATTACCATTGTGACTCTCAATAAAATATTTCGAAGCACCAGAAAGATTGCGTTTTTTGTTTCTATTTTTGTTGGTGATGTCATATATATACTCTAGAAAACCACCTAATATACCAGAGCCCATAGAAAATCTACTTCTAAACGAAATAGACGAGGTGACAAATCATAATGAGGTCGTTATTATGGGGGATTTCAACTACCCAGATATAGACTGGAAAACTGACACCTGTATATCTCATCAAGGAAACAGGTTCTTGGAAATAACCAAAGACAATTACCTTTCCCAACTGGTTCAGGACCCGACTAGAGGGACGGCCATACTGGACTTAGTATTAACCAATAGACCTGACAGAACAACAGATGTGCAGGTTGGGGGACACCTGGGAAATAGTGACCATAATATAAAAACCTTCCAACTGTCATTCAAAAGAGCGTTTCTTCAGGGAGGAACAAAAATACCAAACTTCAAAAAAGCAAAATTTAGCCAACTAAGAGAGGCCATAGGCCTAGCTAACTGGGACAAAGTCCTCAAAAATAAAAATACAGCCACAAAATGGGATATTTTTAAAAACATCCTAATATCTAATTGTGAGAGGTACATACCTTATGGGAATAAAAGGTTAAGGAACAAGAAAAAAACAATGTGGATAAATAGACCTGTAAAGAAAGCAATAAATGACAAACAGAAAGCATTTAAATCACTAAAACAGGAGGGTGGCAAGGAAGTATTGAAAAACTACAAGGAAAAAAATAGAATATGTAAAAGACAAATAAAAACAGCCAAACTAGAGACCGAGAGATTAATTGCCAAAGAGAGTAAAACTAACTCTAAAATGTTCTTTAATTATATAAATGGTAAAACGTATAAACCTGAAGGTGTCAGTCCCTTACAGAGTAATGATGGGGGAGTTGCAGAGAGCGATGAGGAGAAAGCAAAGCTACTAAATATCTTTTTCTCCACTGTATTCACTGAGGAAAATAAACTGTCAGATGAAATGTATAATATAAAAGTAAATTCCCCATTAAAAGAGCCCTGTCTGACCCAGGAAGAAGTAGAGCTGCGTCTTAAAAAGATTAAAATAGACAAATCGCCAGTGCCGGATGGCATACACCCACGTATCCTAAGAGAATTAAGTAATGTCATCGCCAGACCCTTATTTCTGATATTTAAGGACTCTATACTGACAGGGAGTGTTCCACAGGATTGGGGCATAGCAAATGTGGTGCCAATATTCAAAAAGGGTCCAAAAACAGAGCCCGGGAACTATAGGCCAGTAAGTTTAACATCTGTCGTGGGTAAACTGTTTGAGGGTTTTCTAAGAGATGCTATCTTGGAGTACCTCAATGAAAATAAGCAAATTACTCCATATCAGCATGGCTTCACGAGGGATCGTCATGTCAAACCAATTTAATCAGTTTCTATGAGGAGGTAAGTTCTAGACTGGACCGCAGCGAATCAATGGATGTCATATATCTGGACTTCTCCAAAGCATTTGACACTGTACCACATAAAAGGTTAGTATATAAAATGAGAATGCTTGGCCTGGGAGAAAATGTCTGTATGTGGGTAAGTAACTGGCTCAGTGATAGAAAACAGAGGGTGGTTATTAATGGTACATACTCAGATTGGGTCACTGTCACTAGTGGAGTACCACAGGAGTCCAGGGTGTATGGTCCTGCTGTCGGTGCAGACTCTCACTAACCATTACAGGGCCAGTTCTGTCATTTGTGTATCTGCACTACTGACAATTGTGTCACACTGGTTGATATTACTTGTAGAGGTCCCTGGCATGTCTGTGCTGGTGCTACCTTTGCACTGCTCACTGCTACCAACAGACCTCTGATGCCTTCTGTGTAATTTTTGGCGCAACCATTTGTTTTAAAGTTGGGGCTTTTTATATACTATTCTGTACCCCTTTGCTAGAATATTCTGTAATTTAATATCCTCATAGAGGATTGGCAGATATTTGTTGATTACATTGCATGTTTGAAAAAATAAAGGACTGTATTGTAATGTCAAAGTCGGCAATTTGTTGTTATTCTGTTTGGATTCATGTTTCTTTTTAAACAATAGTTGTCTGCGTGTTTAGTGTCTGACCCTTAATTCTTCCCTATTTATCATCCAGTTTCTGTGGGTAACTACCACTGGGACTTTTGTATCAGTGTGAAAGGTGCTGAGCAGAAAAACATTTCTCTTGTCTCTGTACTTTACTGCCAGCAGTTCTGAACTTCGGCGACATGAAGACTCTCCCCGGTTTAGTCTTGTGTTTACAAGAGATGGTGGGAAGGCTTTTCTAGTATATATTTATCATAAGTTATTATATTATAAGATTATAAAAAATATGAATCTTCAGTAATGTAAAAAGAAATCTGAACGTACCAAGAGGAAAAATAGTATTAAGAGTAAACATCCAGTACACCTCTCTTTATTATAGCAATTTATGTATATCACATGTTCCACAACAAACTGTGCCCTCCACATACAGATGTTTGAAAAGTGGAACACGTGTATAATAGTTGTCCGAGTATAAGTGATAGCCTTTTTGTAAAAGTGGGTTAATCCCACACAATTTTCCCATTAATACCCATGTAGGTTGGGCAACCAGGAGGACTCAGCTGATTGTCTTTTCCTCACAAACTCTGAAAGCATACAGTATGTGTATCCACTGCCACTCTCACATGGTTTATAAAGCTTGACTCCATATCTTGCTCGTTTGCTTGGAATATACTGCTTAAAAGCAAGGTGGCCCGTGAAATGGATGAGGGATTCATCAACAGCATCATGTTTTTTTGAGGTTAGTATGCCTTTGGAAATACAGTATTTTGTTGAAGTATTATGTAGTCTGTCTTGACTTTTTCCATCCTGTCTGGGACAAAGAGTGTTAAAATGTAAAAATCTCATTAAAATTTCATACCGTGACTGAGCCATCATAGCAGACAACACTGGAATATGGTGAATTGGGTTGGTAGACCAGTATGATCCCAGTTCAGATTTCTTAGTGAGTCCAATGTTAAATGTAAGGGCTAGAAACTGTCAGGCACAGTAGTGGGACCCCAGTATTGGTGTTTGGCAGAGGAGGAAGAAGGAATCCTTGCCAGAAACAGCAGGGAAATATAGGTTAGTTTGCAGTACTATTTCCTCTTTATGTTGTTCTTTTATAATAAGCTTAAAAAAGTTCTACACCAACTTGTGCCATAAATAGAGGAATAGCAAGTCTATAAATGTCTGAATATGACCACACTGGATTGCTGATTTCAGAAGGGCAACTTTGCACAGGAGTCCAGGGTGTATGGTCCTGCTGTCGGTGCAGACTCTCACTAACCATTGCAGGGCCAGTTCTGTCATTTGTGTATCTGCACTACTGACAATTGTGTCACACTGGTTGATATTACTTGTAGAAGTCCCTGGCATGTCTGTGCTGGTGCTACCTTTGCACTGCTCACTGCTACCAACAGACCTCTGATGCCTTCTGTGTATTTGTTTGGCTGGGTCGTCATCATCTGAACCACAGTCTGAACTGGAAGTTAACGTATCACTGCCTCCCAAAGGCTCATACTCAGATCCTGATCAGAAGAACAAAGCATGGCATATGCCCCTTCAGCACTGTACATTTTATGTGACAACAGTGTCCTCCACAGATCCTCCATAACAGTGTGTCATCCAAAGATCCCCCATAACAGTGTCATCCACTGATGTTCTCAGCTACAGTGTCCCCATATCTATAAAGGACACAATGCTGACAGTTCTTTTATTACTGTATTTTGTTGTAGAAAACTACCGTACTGTAGTCTCTTGCTGTATCCAATTTTAGAAAGATGTCAAAGCAGAAAAAGCTTTCATATAAGATCCCTTTTAAACTGGAGGTGATAAAATAAGCCAAAGAACATGGAAACAGAGCAGCTGAGAGACATTTCGCCCCCCCCCCCCCAACTGAAAAAATGAAACGGAAGTGGAGGAAACAGGAGGATCAGCTGAAAAAAGCAGATAAAAGTAAACACACTTTTCGTGGGCGTAATGCAAAATGCAAAGATAGACGTGGAATGAAAGAGTGGATCACATGTCACAGGAACAACGACTTTTCAGTATCTACAAAAAAGATAATATATAAAGCCAATCATCTAGCTGCAGAGAAAGTTCATCACTGCAGAGTTCATCACTGGATCCCCCATCTTGGTGCTGCAGGTTTATGAGGAGATGTGGCCTTGCTATGAGCACCAAAACTAGAACTGCGCAAAAAATGGCAACAGAATATATTCATATTCTGTTTGCATTTTTTGCGCAGAATGCGCAAGATTGTGTGTTTTTACAAATTTGTGCTGGATACAAGAAAGAAAAATGGCTATGAAATACGCCAGATTGGGAATATGGATGAAGTCCTGTTAACCTTTGATGCATTCAATACTTCTCGAGCAGAAGGAGCAGAAAAAGCAAGAAGCAGGTTTCGGACAGGTGGAGGGCAAAGAGCTTGTTCCTGGGCCATGCCAATTAAGTGTAGTGTCAGAGGAACCCACCGACTCCTGGCTAGGGGTGTCTCATGTCAGTTGAAATGATGTTAAAGCCCGAGTCAACCATTCAAGGACAGCTGAGTTACTGGTCAAAACACGACGCACTGAATGACACTGGCTGATCTGGCCTGTTGCTGCGACTGCTGCTACCCCCCTTCCTTCTTCTGCTTGCACTTCTTCCAGCTCCAGAAACTAGTGATGATCAAGCACTAAGGTGCTCGTATGCTCGGGTGCTCTGGCCGAGCACTCCGGGGTGCTTGAGTGCTTGGCCAAGCACCCGAGCATAATTGAAATCTATGGGACACAACACCAACAAAAAATGGCTCAAAATAATAAATGAGGTGTCTCCTCAATATCTAACACTGCACACTTCCATATAGACAACAACAAGACACCATAATTCATATAAAAGGTATATATTTTATTAATAACCAGTTAATACATATAAAAATATTAATATATATAAAATAGGTTAGACAGCAGTGATAGCAGTTGACAGAAAACTAATTACCGCAATGGTCAGATTAACAGCGTAACCGACTAGTATAAATGCTCCAAATATATGTATTCCACATAAAGGCAAGACAAATGTCACACGTACCTAAATTGATAAACTGCATAATGCAACAAACAAATACAATGTACAAAATGAACATAGCCCAGCCAATGTATGCATAGAGAGGGAACTAACAAGAAAGAAACTAGCAAAAAAATAATGGATACCGACCAATGCAGCGCAGCCCCAACGTACGTTTCGCCTGATGGCTTCCTCAGGGGATCAAGGAAGCTGCGCTTTATATGTATTAACTGGTTATTAATAAAATATATACCTTTTATATGAATTATGGTGTCTTGTTGTTGTCTATATGGGAGTGTGAAGTCTATGGGAATAAACCAGGCACCCTCTGCTCTGCCTGGTTTACTCAAGTGCCCCAAATTAAAAAAAAAAACACACAGACACAGAGACATACTTACCTTCCCTGGCAGCTCCCGACCTGCTCCAGCAGGAAGACGGCGCGCAGAGTGGTAATTTTTACAACAGCGCCACCTGCTGGACAGGAGGAGGGAGCTGCAGGGAAAGGTAAGAACGGATCCATCATGACCCCAATGCAAGTCAATGGGGACGGATCCGTTTACTAGTGTGTCACACCAAACGGATCCATCCCCATTGACTTGCATTGGGGTCATGACGGATCCGTCTAGGGGACTTGAGCTTTGTGCTCGAGTACACTCAGTGTTCGGCAGAACACCGAGTGCATCCGAGGGTAGGCATGCTCGGACGAACAGCGAGTTCGGCCGAGCATGCTCGCTGAACACTTTTTTTTTGCCACTGCCCATTCCCTTGGAAGCACCTGGCACTAGTGATGAGCGAATCGAAGCGGCAATATTCGTGATTCGCACGAATATTGCCCGCTTCAGCTCGGCTCGGCATCCCGAGGCAGCGCGGACTCGTGATTATTCGTGCGTCACTGCAAGTTTGAAATGCCCGGTTTTTTCAGCCAATCAGCATCAAAGGGAAGCCTGTGGGAACGCCTGCTGTGATGTAACAGCCCCTATACCTCCCCAGCAGTGATTGGCTGGCAGTGACATGTGACCTAAATTTACATAAGGTAGGGACCTGCAGCATCAGCCTCATTGTGCTTTGGGAAGGAGAAGAGACAGACAGTGTTAGCTAGTGTAGTGTGTGCAGCAAGCAGTTAGTTAGGAGTTAGGTTAGGAAGCCCCAACAGTCTTTTTAAAGACTATACTTTGAAGAACAGTATACAGTATATACTGTAAGCCTGTATTCTGTGTAGGATAGGAAGCCCCAACAGTCTTTTTAAAGACTAATTGATTCTGTGAAGAAAACTATACAGTATATGCTGTAAGCCTGTATTCTGTGCAGGATAGGAAGCCCCAACAGTCTTTTAAAAACTAATTGATTCTGTGAGAAAAATTCAGTATATGCTGTAAGCCTGTATTCTGTGCAGAGCTGTGCCTGGTACACCTTGTCCAGCCACATAGCTCAAACTATACATCTGTAAACAGATATATTCCTGTGCATGACTGTGCAGTGACTAGGGTATACATTTCATCAGCCTGCTATATACCTCACAGTCTATAGATACCATATTGATCTGTAGATTCTAGTTTTATTTGCGCAAACTGCGTACATTTTTTTTGGATAGGTTTGGAAATAATTTTACCTGCATATCTATCTATATTGTCCATTGAATTTTACTGCTCTGTTATACACGGTGCAGTGAGTTGGGAAAAAAATTTCATCAGCCTGCTATATACCTCACAGTCTATAGATACCGTATTGATCTGTAGATTCCAGTTTTATTTGCGCAAACTGCGTACATCTTTTTTTGGATAGGTCTGAAAATAATTTTACCTGCATATCTATATTGTCTGTTGAATTTCACTGATCTGTAATACACGGTGCAGTGAGTTGGGAAAAAAATTTCATCAGCCTGCTATATACCTCACAGTCTATAGATACCGTATTGATCTGTAGATTCCAGCTTTATTTGCGCAAACTGCGTACATTTTTTTTTTTGGATAGGTGTGAAAAATAATATTACCTGCGTATCTATATTGTCCATTGAATTTCACTGATCTGTGATACACGGTGCAGTGAGTTGGGAAAAAAATTTCAGCAGCCTGCTGTATACCTCACAGTCTATAGATACTGTATTGATCTGTAGATTCCAGTTTTATTTGCGCAAACTGCGTAAATTTTTTTTTTGGATAGGTGTGAAAAATAATTTACCTGCGTATCTATATTGTCCGTTGAATTTCACTGATCTGTAATACACGGTGCAGTGAGTTGGGAAAAAAATTTCATCAGCCTGCTATATACCTCACAGTCTGTAGATACCGTATTGAATCTTTACAATTATAATAATATAATACTGCTACTGTGCACATGGAGAACCCCAGGGTCAGGGGGAGAGGAGGAAGAGCTGGGAGAGGTGGAAGAGGTGGTCGTGGAAGGAGAGGTGGGAATCGTGGTTGGTGCTGTGGTCAGTGGTGATGACCGTGGTGTGCATGGTGACACAGTGCCGGCTGCTGTGGGTACAGTGGAAACACGTAAGGTCAGGGTGCCTGGTCAACTCCAGAAGTTGGTAGGGCAGCGTCCTACAACTCTGACAGACCCCAAACAACAACAGGAGGTGGTTCAGTGGATTGCAGAGAGCACGTCCAGATACGTTTCGTCTGCCCCCTCATCCAGCCAGTCGACTTCTCTGAGCCAGGGTGTCTGTCCTCCAACTCGCCCTCCTTCTCCCCAGCCAGAACCCTCTAGGGGTATGTCCCACGGACAAAATTTATCCATGGAACTCTTCAGCCACCACTTCCCTGATGTGCCAGTGGACGAGCTGCTATGCCCTGATTCTCAGGACCTTTTGCTGTCTCCGGGTTATGAGAGTGGGGAGTTAGCAGTGGCGTCTGAGGAGCTGGTGGAAGATGATGACGAGACACTGTTGTCGGAGGTAGTTGTCAGGGACGTCACTGTGGAGTCAGAGGAAGACCTGGGGGATGATGAGGGGACAGATCCTACTTGGGTGGATGAGGCAACTGGAGGCAGTGGTTCAGACTGTGAGACGACATCAGCACCACAAGCTGTTGAGAGAGCCAGAGGGCTGCGACGAGGGAGAAGCCAGGGCCGAGTCACTACTTCCCCAAGTGCTCCTAGAGGTCACGCTCCAGCCCGTACTATGCGCCACTCCTTAGTTTGGGAGTACTTTAAGGATGATGAGGCCGATCCTCATTTGGCGGTGCCACACGTCAATGAGCAGGGGCTCAAAACGCAACAACCTGACCACTAGTAGCCTGTGCAAACATTTGGAGAGAAAACACCCCACCAAATGGTTTGCACTTCTGTCAGCTGGTGACCAGCAACTGTGTCTCATCCAAGCCAGGACGTTGCAGCCTCCAGCCCCGAAAGGACCCCTCCAGCTCCATCTCCCTCCCTCTCCTCCACTCATGTGTCCCAGTGCGGCGTTCAACTGTCTCTACCGCAGACATTTGAACGCAAGCGCAAGTACGCAGCCACCCACCCCCATGCGCAAGCTCTAAATGTGCACATCGCCAAGCTGATTAGTTTGGAAATGTTGCCGTACAGGCTTGTGGAGACAGAATCCTTCCGCAACCTTATGGAGGCAGCAGCCCCCCGTTACTCTGTCCCCAGCCGACACTATTTTGCCCGATGTACCGCCCCCGCCCTGCACCGGCATGTGTCTGAGAACATCGCCCACGCTCTCAAAAACGCGGTTTGTGGTAAAGTCCACATGATCACAGATACGTGGACGAGTAATGGTGGCCAGGGACATTACATCTCCCTCATGGCACATTGGGTCAATCTGGTGGAGGCTGGGTCAGAGACCGATCGTGGGGATGCACATGTGCTACCCACACCACGAATTGCGGGACATAGTTCCGTCTGTGTGTCTCCGGCACATTATGTCTCCACCTCCTCCTCCACCTCCTCCTCCTCCAAAGTGGCAGTGATGCCCCAATCGTCAAGTCTCATTCTCTCGATGGCCAGCAGTTTCAGCACTGTGGTAGGGAAGCGGCAGCAGGCAGTCCTGAAATTGCTGAGCCTGGGGGATAAGAGGCACATGGCTGAAGAGCTCTTACAGGGCATCAGGGGGCAGACCAATGTGTGGCTGGCGCCGCTGAACCTTCAGCCAGGAATGGTGGTCTGCGATAATGGGCGTAACCTGGTGGCGGCTCTGCATCTTGGTGGGCTGACTCACGTGCCATGCATGGCCCACGTGCTCAACTTGGTGGTCCAGCAGTTCCTCAAGACCTACCCCCAGTTGAGTGAGTTGCTCACCAAGGTGCGGCGCATATGCGCCCATTTTCGCTAGTCCACCACCGATGCCGCGAGGGCGGCTACAACTCCCTGTTCACTGGCTGCTGTGTGACGTTCCCACACGTTGGAATTCAACGTTACACATGCTAGTCAGGGTGTACCAACAACGCAGGGCAGTTGTAGACTGCCAGCTGATTCCCCGAGGTGGTAGTCAGGCCAGTCAGCTTCCTCATGTCTATGCTGAGGAGTGGACGTGGATGGCTGGCATCTGCCAGGTCTTAGGTACCTTTGAGGAGGCAACAGAGATGGTCAGTGGTGATGCACACATCATCAGTGTCACCATCCCTCTGTTGTGCCTCATCCAGAACTCCTTGAGGAACCTAAGATCTGAGGATTCAGCAGTGTCACAGGAGGTAGGGGAAGACAGTGACATTGAGAGCACCCTGTTGTCAGTTTCGCAGCGCGAAACTGAGGAGGAGGAGGAGGAGGCTGAGGAGGAGGAAGAAACTCTTGGGCACCATGCATCAGGGGGTGATTCCATGCTACCTGTTGAGCGAGTATGGGCTGAGGAGGATGAATTGGGGTCGGAGGAAGGGGGGAGGAGGAGATGGAGAGTCCGCTAAGTGAGGAGGATGAAGGCTTGCGTGTTTGCACAGTAGGGCACATGGCAGACTTTATGCTTGGCTGTCTTTGTCGTGATCCCCGGGTCAAGAGGATACTGTCCACCAATGACTATTGGGTGTACACCTTCCTTGAACCACGCTACAAGGACAACTTTACCCAACTTATACCCGTGGAGGAAAGGAGCACCCGAGTCACTTTCTACCACAAGGCCCTGGTTCAGAAACTGCTACAGGCCTTTCCAGACCAGTCGAGCAACAGGGGGCAGAATGCAGTGGCTGAAGTTGGAGAGGAGAGGGAAAGTCAGTGTAGGCGCCAAGGGCAGGGGTACACTATTCCATGCTTTTGCCAAGTTTCTTAAACCCCAGCAAGACAGTACGACACAGCCACAGGGCAGGCAGAGCAGGGCGGAACAGTACCACAAGATGGTGAGGGAGTATGTCGCGGACCAGACCAACGTCCTGACCGATAACTCCACGCCATATAATTACTGGCTGGCCAAGCTGGACAGGTGGCCAGAACTTGCGCAGTACGCTCTTGAGGTGCTTGCCTGCCCTGCTGCAAGTGTACTGTCTGTGCCGCCGGGGGTATCATTACGGACAAACGGACGCGCCTGTCCACCGACAACGCCGACATCCTCACGTTCATCAAGATGAACAGGTCATGGATATCCCCCCAGTTCTCATCCCCACCTCAGGCTACCTCCTAAATTGCTTGCTTTCCTCCTCCTCCTCCTCCTCTTCATCTGAGTTGCATATGCAACAATTTTTCAGGAAAGTCATCCAGCTTCCTACTAACAATTTTTCAGGAAAGTCATCCGTCTTTCTACTAACAATTTTTCAGGAAAGTCATCCCGCTTTCTAAAAACAATTTTTCAGGAGTCATGCGGCTTTGTAACCAAATTTTTTATGAAAGGCCATGGGGTTCTATACACACAGTGCTGACGGAAGCCCATCAGCCTTTCTAAACACAATGCCCACTGCCTCTCCCAAGTGGTTGTGGTGCTGATGTTGCCTCACACTTAAAATTGATCTGTTCCGCTCTCTTCCTCGGGCTGTCTGCGGAGAAGGCGGACGCTCCGAACCGGTATCATGGCGGCTCTCCGGCCCCTCATTAAGCCCAGGATCGTCAAGAAGCGGACGAAGAAGTTCATCCGCCACCAATTAGACCGTTATGTAAAGATTAAGCGTAATTGGCGTAAACCCAGAGGTATTGACAACAGAGCCCGCAGGAGGTTCAAGGGGCAGATCCTGATGCCCAACATTGGGTACGGTAGCAACAAGAAGACCAAACACATGCTGCCCACAGGGTTCCGCAAATTCCTGGTCCACAATGTCAAGAAGCTCGAGGTTCTGTTGATGAGCAACAAGTCCTTCTGTGCAGAAATCGCCCACAACGTCTCCTCAAAGAACCGAAAGACCATTGTGGAGAGAGCGGCACAGCTTGCCATCAAAGTGACGAACCCCAACGCCAGACTGCGCAGCGAAGAGAACGAATAAATATCTCTGTGGTTATTTGTGCTAAATAAAAGTTAAATAAACACAAAAAAAATTGATCTGTTCCTCTGCCTGATCCACCCAAGTTGAATCTGTCCCATCATGAGAAAGTCCCCCCAAGGAGTCCCCACTGTAACTTGCTTCACTTTCAACTACCTCACCCCCCGACACCTGTGTCTCACCATTGTCCACCACCTCCTCAGACAACACTGGTAAATCCCCACTGTCAGCACACTGAGACTGCAAAAGGTCTTGCGAATTGGGGCAGAGAATGTTCTGGGGTAGCACATCAGAGAAGGGGTGACTATGGGGTTCCAGGGAGTATGTGACCACATGCAATCGCCATCCAAAAAGTCATACTGAGGCTCACCACCATGCTTTACACTGCAATCTTATTGAAAGACAGACAATCAGGGGTTCACCGCCAGGTTGTCAGGCAGCATTTTTAAGTGGGTCACCATTACCGTGTCCCTTAAAATTGCCTTGGGGTCATCAACCAGACTATTGGCCAGATTTAGAAAAAATGGTGCAATTAGGGAGCCTCAGAGGCATCCCTACATGCTGCCCCTGGTGTTTCCTATCCATTTCCAAGGTGTTTCCATCTTTTTCTGAGGTTTTGACATGTTGGGGCAAACTTGGCTGTGCAGAACCTTTGGCCCCTGCAAAAATATTTGGGTCTCCCATAGACTTTAATGGGATTCGTGATTCAGCTCGAACCCACGAATCCCGCGGAAAATTCGGGCCGAATTTCGAATCCCCGAATATTTTAGGATTCGATCAACTCTACCTGGCACCTGTCTGTGATAGTAACTGTAAGTGTGAAAAAGAAGTAGTATTAGTCCGCTTTTTAGCCCCAATTACAGAATCAAGGCCTAATGGAATTACGTATGTATAAAACAATGTGGACATCCCTATAGCAGTAGTATTAGACCGTTTTTTTAACCCCAATTACAGAATCAAGGCCGAATGGAATTACTTATCTCTAATTCAGGGTGTAAAACAAAATAACTGAAAAAAATACAGTGCTTTTTAACCCCAATTGCAGAATAAAGGCGTTGTACAATTACGTATGTATAAAACAATGTGGACACCACAATAGCAGTATTAGTAGACAGCTTTTTACCCCAATTAGTGAATGAAGATGTAATAGAATTGCTTATCTATTAAACAAGTGAGACAATCTTCAATTAGTCGCTGTACTCTCTATCTGCTCTACCTATAGTGTGTATAAAGTCTTCCTATCTAATATTTTACAAATAAATAAAGGCTTTCTTAATCACTGCCCTAGTGCCTGTCACATCTCTCCCTGCACTAAGTTCACAGTAAAATGAAAGAGACTGGGCAGGATGAGGGTTTTATAGGGCTGTGACATCAAAGAGGCTGGCTATCTACCGATTGTCTTGCTGCATGGCATTATGGATGATCTCTTGTTCCCGGGCTTCTAACTTTCACTTTGTAACACATGTTGTCGCCATTTTAGGGAAAAATTAATTAGTTACCACAAAGAGCGAAGAAATTCTGATTAGTTGCGAATCAAATTTTTCCTAAACTTCAGATCGATTTCCACTTCGTTTGCTCAACACTAATCATGCCACTACTTGTCGGGAAACTTGAAATTCCAAAAAAACAAATCCTGTTGTGGGATTATAATTAGTGTTGAGCGTATCGAAGTATGGGAAATGGAATTTGATCCGAAGTTTAAGAAAAACTTGATTCACTGCAAAGCTGAATTTCCTCATGCTTCGTGGTAACAAATCAATTTTTCCTAAAATCATGGTCTAAAATAAAATAAATATACTCTCCTTATCCACTTGATTGCATCCGCTCCAACTTGATAGAAGAAAATCCGCCAAAGGACCTGCGGCGAGCATGAAGACGTCTTAACTATATTATCACAAAGCACGCCTAGCTTGATGATATGGTGATGTCATCACGCTCACCGCAGGTCAACACGGAGTGGACAGGCTCTCAGTGATCAAGTGGATGAGGTGAGCATAATTTTTATTTTGACCCCGGATTAACCGTCTGAGCACCTCAATGTGAGTCACAGATGCCGCGATCAGCATTGAACACGGCATCTAAGGGGTTAAATGATAGGAGGCAGTGTGATCACCGTTCCCCATCATTGCATCCGCACCATACAATGAAAAGTGATTTGTGACAAAGTAATTCGTAAGAAATCGAATTACTTGACAAACTTTGGTGAAGCTGCAGAATTGAATTTTTCAAAACTTTGTTTGTCACTAATTATAATGTGTCTGATGATGATTTTAAAACTGACTGGTAATATAAAATATCACACAGGTAGAGTTCACATCTCCCTTTCATTTTCTGTTCTTTGGAACCATCATAATCATAGTAACATAGTAACATAGTTTATAAGGCCGAAAAAAGACATCTGTCCATCCAGTTCGGCCTGTTATCCTGCAAGTTGATCCAGAGAAATGTAAATTGTATTAAAAAAAAGTTCCATTTAAAAAATAGATCCTGTTGCACATTTAGCATCCGTTTGAGCCCTTTCCTTCAGAGATCCTGTTTTAAAAACGTTTATAAAAATGACTGTATGCAGTATTTTTAAGAAGTAAAAAAAAAAAAACGATCTCAGAGAGAAATGGCTCAAACGGATGCTAAATGTGCAACAGAATCCTTTTTCAACTGGATCCAGTAAAATAAAGGTTCCTGTGCATAACTGATGCAACTGGATATCAGCGTTGTTCAGTGTTGTATATTAGTGTTGAGCGAGCACCTCTGTGCTCGTATGCTCGGGTGCTCTGGCCGAGCACTACAGGGGGCTCGAGTGTTTGGCCGAGCACCCGAGCATAATGTTAGTCAATGGGACTAAACCAGGCACCCCCCGCTCGGAAGAGGGGAGGGTGTCTGGTTAATAAAAAAAGGTCAGAATCGCGACTTCTCCTCTTTTACTCCTTTCACTCGTAAAAGTACGCTAATTAACTGAATTTGTACGCATTAGCGCACAATGAGTAGCATTAGCATACAAATTTGTATGCATTAGCGTACAATGCGTAGCATTAGCATATAAATTCGTACGCATTAGCGTACAATGCGTAGCATTAGCATACAAAATCATACGCATTAGCGTACAATGCGTAGCGTTAGTGTACAAATCAACATTACAGTGAATGCTAGCACTCTCCCACACGTTTATTCGCTGCGTAGCAGCGAACAAACATGCGGGGAAGAGACTCAAGCAGGCCGAACACCGAGCGGACCCGAACACCGAGCGGACCCGAGCGTAGACATGCTCACTCAACACTATTGTATATCCCAGTGGTTGAGAGAGTGAGGACGAACTGGAATGACAGCAAGAGTTGCACAGAGGCGAACCCCTGCATGGACACATTGATTACAAGAATGGTGTGAAGTGATCCATTCTTTACTACAAATGAAATGTAGATGTCACATCCCAAGCCCAGGGTGGTAAACAGTGTCTACACAAACCTTTAGAAGCCACTTGCACAGCATTGGGCTACAAGCCAGATGTTCAAATTACCTCATGCCACCTCTGGCAAAGGTTCAAATTACCTCATGCCACCTCTGGAAAAGGCTATCATAGTGCACAACAAGATAGCAATGGAGGCCATAGTAGTTCAGTTATGACTGCTACTTTTGCAATGATAGTTGAATATTGGTCTGAAGACCACGTGGGCAACGCCATGAAGAAACCTTCAAAAGATCACACTGGTCCTACAACTGGCATTATGTTGTGTGGTAGCATAATGTAGAGTAACCAAACCCCTTTTAGTCTTTGTTTCAGGCACAGTAATAGCTCAAGGTTACATTAATTTGCTCATGGAACTAGTGGTACAGCCACCTCTCCAAAGTGCCCCAGGAGCATTCTTTCAACAGAACAACACCAGACCACACGTGAACTTATTTCCCTTCAAGCACATCTGGAAAGTACAGGGAGGAGAGCAGAAGAGGAGGACAGCCATGTAGTAATGGGAAGAGCGCACCATTTCTTCCCTTCAGGCACACTCTAAGTCCCCATTCACACGACCGTATGTTCATTTCCGTATCTTATCCGCATTTTTGCGGATAAGATGCGGAACCATATGGACCCATTCATTTTTCCATAGGAGAAAAAAAAATGCGGAATGCACACCGTGTGCATTCCGCATCTGTATATTACGGAAGTTCTCCCGCAAAAAAAAGGAAACATGTCCTATACTTGGCTGCAAAACACGTCCGTAGCCCCATTAAAGTCAGTGGGTCCGCAAAATTACGGAACACCACGGAAGACTTTCCGTATGTCTTCCGTTCTGTTTTTATACGGACACGGAATACATACGTTCGTGTGAATGGAGCCTTTTTTCTGTGTTTTTTAAATGTTTTTAAA
The DNA here is from genome assembly GCA_900303285.1 of Rhinella marina. Classification (NCBI taxonomy): domain Eukaryota; kingdom Metazoa; phylum Chordata; class Amphibia; order Anura; family Bufonidae; genus Rhinella; species Rhinella marina. Next base: position 13,023 of record ONZH01003631.1, on the reverse strand, counting down.
TGCGCAGTTATGAATATCGTGGTCATTCACTGAAGTCTTGTGCAACTTCGGCCGAGACAAAGTTTTGCTACACAGAGCCCATACATTTTAATGCTGTACGGAAACAGTATTAACACCATAGTTTTTGAACGAATCCACTTCAGTTCTGTGATCTGAAGCTTGATTCTCTCAAGCCTAGTTACAAACATAAGCAGCCCTGAAAATGCACCCACTGAATCTACAATTTAGCATCAGAATCTAATAATTACTTAGTAGTTACTAAGGTGACAGAAACTCTAATATTCTAGTGAAAATGTTTTGAAAGGAAGTAGCTCAAAAGTTATAATTTATCTGACAAAGATTTTCATCAAAAAGAAGAATGGCATTTAAAGCTGAAAATGGATATCAATAGCAATAGTAAATGGAAAAAAAAACTTCAATGCACTGTACATTGATTCCAATTTCACACAAGCCAAGATGATTTCTAAAGTGGTTGTCAACTGTATTCTTACCTATCCACCATTGAACACCACTGTGTTGATATGTGCTACAGTAGGTCCAAAATGCTGTGTTGTTTAATTAATTTATGGCAGATTTAAATCTGTTGTTCTGATACAGAGCTCCAAATCCCCCACATAGACATGGATTTAACCATTTGCCTACTGCTGCACCACTATATACATTGTGGTGGTAGGCAGTTAACAGTAACCCGCTGTTTAAAGGGGCGGGTTACATTATGATCTGCTGGTAATCCCTGGCACATCAGGTCTCACTGTTTTTAGACAGACAGCTGCGGTCACAATGAAGACCATCAAATCGACCAAAGTGGTGTCCAGGCACGTGATCACTGTAAAGGCCAAAGTAAAAAAACAAAATTTTAAATAAAAAGTTTATAAAAATTCAGTAAGGCCTCTCTCTTCTAAGAATGTTTTACTTTTTGGTGGATGTTAGTATAGGTGGTATTTTGAGTGCGTAATTTATACAAACGCACATTTTTTTAATGTATAAATAATATAATAAGTTCATACTATTACAGTTTAGTCTTATGCTTTCATTCTATAACGACATGTCTTTACTTTTTTTATAAAAAAAAGAAAGTCCCTTTTAACAATAGTATAGCAGTCTTTTGTGACAGGTATTTTTTTTCATAAAATATTGTTAGTATTGTTAGCATATAGGTCTTTTGCATACACTATATAATTGTAAACATGTCTTTTCTTTTTACATAACATAAAAAACCTGTCTTTTGAGAGTGTGTTTTATCTGCATCGCTGAAATCGATTGATGGAAGGACACTGTTGTTGTGAGGCAAGGGCAGCAGGTCACAGTGGTCATTTGTCTGCCAGTTAATAGATGTTGTTTTCAATGCTGCAGTAAGAGGAAGAGTCGGCCTGGGAGCGACAAACATCCAGCAAGGACCAGGTACTGTATCTGTTGAGCCGGCTCAGGCAAAGCTTCATTTGAATGCTGTACAGAGATTCGTCTCCGCAAAGCATTCAAATGTACGGGCTCCAGCTGGAGGAAGCACGTCTGGGGCAACCATAAAAGTGGATATTGCATCGGCGGCTCCAGTTCTCTTGGTCCTTTAGCCGGAAAAAGGCCTCATTTAGAAGAATCTTATGAGCCATAAGCATGGCTTTTGTTTGCCATGAGTGAAAATACAACAGTTACATGTATTTTTGCTCCGGCTTCCTCTCAGCAGGGGTTAACGTGCTGTGGCTGGATTCGCGGCCCAGCCCCATTACAGTGAATTTGGGCCGGAGCGCGGTTCCGGCCCCACACATGTACCTGCGGAAGTGCGGATCCGAAGGGACCCTTCACCCGCCGGATCCGGTCTGCTGCTAGTGTAGAAGTAGCCTTAGGCCATTATTTAATGATTTTTGACAGCTGCTGCACCATAGAGGAGCCGCTCTCACCGTCCTCCACCCCAGCGAGAGAGGACCCTACCTGCCCCTCCAACACCGCCAGCCCAGCTACCAGAGGTATAAGGTAGGTAAAAAAAAAGTGTAATGGGTGAACCTTCTGTCTTCAAAATAGGAGCTAAATGTATGTTTTATCTTTGGTAGCTCCAACCGACAGGGAGCAGTTTTCCCCTGGACCATGGGAAGACCACACCGTATGGGTGTCCAGTAAGTACTACAAAAGGCTCAGTCAGTACAGAATACATGTCACAGAATAAGTCGCTCCAGTACATTAAAGTTTAGATTTTTTTTTGTGGGACAACCACTGTAACTCAAATCATACAAACTAAGTACATAACTTTTTCCACCCCTACAGACATCCCCACTGACTTTGAAGTGGAGGCTGGATTACAGCGCCATGGGTCCAGGCTCCACGCTGCCTCCCGGCTCATTCGTGGCCTGCAGCTGGAGCTGCAAGAGCTGCAGGACATGATGGCCCGACGTCGGCAAAGGCCGGCGTAATCTTATGTTTTTGTTCCTTTCTTTTGTTTATTATATTATTTGTTAAATATAAGTTTTTATTTTTTACTAAAATATTCTTGAAAAACCTATGTTTTGAGTGTTTTGTTAAACCTTTAACACCTTCCTGATCCTGACATAGTGTGAAGAAGACAGAGTTTTTTTTCCCATGGCCATTTTCCCATATTAATGAACACAGCGGTGTCTGCCGGCTGAAGCATTACTACATTACACACACTCCTGTTCACTGATTACAATTGACAGACAGAAAAATAAAAAAGGCTTGGCTTGTTTGGGCAACAAGCCTGTACAATCTACCTTAACATAGGCAGTGAAAATTATATATGAGTTTTTTATGGCTGCCCCGGCCAGTAGTAGTAGGGAATGGGGTATATCAGCATAGAGTGATAGGTAAAATAAATACAACAGACTGTGATGGTGTATAACAATGTCCGCTAATATAACTTGTACGGGAGGCAGAGGCAGTGTAAAAAATGTTTTATTTTTTTTAAATATATATAACACATATATATATATATATTTTTTGGAGGGAGGGGGGACTAAAGGCTGAGGCTCCAAAACAAACGTAACAATACTAAATAGAACTATTAGTAACGTTAACTAACAATAGCTACTCTCCTACTAAGCATAGAAAACGGAGGAGGAGGTAGACAACAGTGTTTGCTTTTGAAATAGGGTTTTGGAGACTTCGGGTTCGCACAGCCCATGACATGACACAAGACATTTGGCTGTAAAATTATGGCCTGGCTGACAGCAACAGTGAGAAGACACTCAGACTATTCTGCCCTGCAAGGCCTGATCTAATCACCACCAGCATCAGCAAGAGGAGTATGAAATTTGGATGTAATCCAGCCTTTATTCATTTTTATAAAGGTATTTATAAAGGTGGTGACAGATTTGTCCTTTAGGGTGTCACCACCCTCCCAGCAGCACTAAAAACCCTCTCTGACATGACACTTGAGGCTGGGCAGGAAAGAAGCCTTAGTGCATAGTGGGACAGTTCTGGCCACTGTTGTAATCTGCCTGCCCAGAAGTCCAGGGGGTCTGAGAAGAGGCTTTGTGAGCCTGACTGCAGGTACGCCTGAACCTGCTCATTGAGGCGGTTGATCTGGGCCTGCTCACTTGGCTGCAGCTGTTGGGAGCCTGCAGAGAAAAATTCCTGCATCATACTAATTAAGCTTAACTGGCAGCTGCTGGTTGTGGCAGAAGATGGATGACTCGGCCGGACCTCCTTCTCAGACATGCTTGCAGCAGGCTGGGGCTGGCTGAAAGCTGTGGCCAGGTTACTACATAGCTTCTCCTGCAATGATACTAATTTCTCTTCCCTTTCCTGGGGAGGAAAACAATCCCCCATGTTGGATTGATACCACGGGTCCAGAAGCATCGCCAGCCAGTATTCGTCAGTCTGCCTTATGTTTAGGATACGCCTGTCAGTGCGTAAGCATGTGAGCATACAACTCGCCATCCTGCCCAGCGTGCCTGAGAGGCTACTTCTTTCCATCTCAGCCTCTCTCTGAGAAACTGCTGTGTCTCTGAAAGTCTCATCATCCTCATCCTCCAGCTGTGTCTCCTCCTCCTCCTCCTGGTCATCATCACCCTCATTAAAATCCTCCTCCTCTTTCCCCTCCTCTAAATGAAGCTCCTCATCCTCATCCTCCTCCTGCTCCACAAGGGAACTTTGGCGTTCGGGCTCCCCTACATTGACAGCATGGCGGGTAGACAAATGGCCAGGATTTCCTTCCCCCATTGCCCCCTGCTGCATGAGTGTCTTTTCCAGCACAAATATTATTGAAATGATGTCGTTCACACCGCAGTTGTCCCGGCTGACCAATTTGGTGGCTTCTTCTAAGGGCCTTAGAACAGTGCAGGCATCTCGGTCCAGCCTCCACTGTCAGAAATCAAAGCCGCACCTACTCCCTATGCTGGAAGATTATGGCTGCTGCTAGACAAAATCGTCCACTACTCTACGCTGCTCTAAGAGTCGCTGCAACATATGAAGAGTGGAATTCCACCGGGTTGCCACGTCACCTATTAAGCGGTGTGGCGGAAGACCGCTTTGATGCTGCAGTTCCACCAGAGCGTGGCGAGATACATATGAATGGCTGAAATGAGTGCAAAGCTTCCGCGACTTTGCCAGCACTGTGCGCAGGCCACTGAATGTTTTTTAGAAATCTTTGCACCACTAGATTTAGGACATGTGCCCTACAGGGAGCATGCGAGAATTGATCCAGGTTCAGCGCTGCCACTATATTTGTCCCATTGTCACTCACTACCTTGCCCACTTCCAGCTGCCGTGGAGTCAGCCAGCGCGCTATTTGCTGCTTCATGTAATGCAGCAAGCGCTGGCCTGTGTGGCTGCTACTGCCAAGACAAACTAAGTCTAACACTGCATGGCAGCGTTTCACCTGGCACATGTGATATGAAGGAGTGGGGGTAACTCGCTGCCCTGATGCTCCAGCAGGCGGACTGCCCGTGGAGGTGGAAGTGGATAGTTGTTGGGTGGTCTGCTGCAATCCTGGCTGGAAAGCATGTGGAGGTGCCAACAGCAATTGACCCGGAAAGGACATGTATTGCCCCTGGTTGTAAGCACTGCTCCAGGTGTCCACCGTGACGTGCACCGTGCTGCAGAGAGACAGCTGCAGGGAGTGTCCAATATTGTCAGCCACGTGGGAGTAAAGGGCGGGGATAGCTTTGTTGGAGAAGTAATGCCGGCTAGGGACCTGCCAGCATGGCTGAGCGCAAGCCATTAGCTCCCTAAAAGCTGGGCAGTCAACCAGCTGGTATGGCAGAGACTGCACAGCCAGCAACTTTGTCAGGTGACCATTCAGTTTGCGCACTGTCGGATTACTTGTGGCGTAAAACTGTTTCCTGGCCACGCACTCGGCAATGGACGGCTGCCGAATGAGAGGAGGTGGAGAAATGCACGCACTGGCCGACGATGTGGTGGATATACTAGATACACCCCGGGGCTGAGCTATGGCCCTGAATGCGGCCTGCCTGACAGAAAGGACCCCGGGAGAAGTAACCAGCTCTTTAGTATTAATAGGCTGCTCTAAATTGCCGGCATGACGCCGCTTCAAATGGTTCCACAGAGCAGTGGTCCCAACATTTGTGGCTTTACCATGGCTCAATTTCTGTTTACACAAATTACACGTGGCCATACTGCTATCCCCCGGCAAAGTGATAAAATACTTTCACACACCCGACGTGCGCCCTCCACAGCTGGCCAAGCTTGTATCCCTTGCACGCTTACACCCTGGTGCCGGCCCCACTATATTTGGGGTCTCGCTAGTTCCCAGGGAAGCTCTAGCCCTGGGCCTAACTCGCCTCTGCCCTCTGTTGCTGCCACTACTAGTACCACCCTCCTCCTCTGAGCTCAAACCCTCCTCACCATCCCAATCTGCTTCCCAGGTCCTCCGGTCTAACACATCAGATTCATCATCAGACTCCTCCACAACACATTTTTCGGAATGCAAATTAGGCTGTTCCCCACCAACTGACAATTCCGAGCAGTCCAAACTCTGACTGCCCTCTAAGAAATCCTCAGGGAGGCTGTCCTCTATAACCGCCGGATTATACGGTGGGCTTTGGTGGCTTTTTTTTTAGAAATTACAGAAGGGACACCACTAGGAGGGAACACTGAAGCCCGAGAGGTGGTTGAAAATGAAGGGGTTTGCTTGAGTGGAATGGTGGAGCTGGAGGAACGCTCTGAGTCTGACCCCTGGCTACATATGGATACTGTATCAGCAGATGACAGCAGATCATCCGGCTTAGACTGAGATGAGCGTGTTATCCACTTCACTACCTCATCTACTTTCTCCTCCACTACAATTTTGCGCCTCGGTGGGTTAGCCTGGTGGAACAACGGCCAAGTATTGCAAATACTACTAGTAAATGCTCCGGCTACAGGTCCTTTGGCACTGCTGCCCTGTGCTACCTTCTCCTTTTTTTAGAGCTCAAAGTCTGGCTGGAACTGGAGCCCTTTTGCTTATCCATTCCAGACATTTTTCAATTCACTCTGTGGCCCTGCAGCTGGTCTTTGTGCCTGTATCTCACTGTCTCTCCCTATCTCTCCCTGACTCTCTATCCCTGCTTGATTAAATACTAGCCCTGAACTGGCCCTGCAATGGCCCTGCAGTATCCCTGATATGTGTAATATGGATTCCCAGAGCTATTATATCAAATTTTTCTCAAAACAGGTCTCAGAACTTCACACACAGTGCTTCTGCTCGTCTCAGCAGTCGCAGCAGAAGTGATGCGTCTCTGGCTTACCGAGCCTGAGCCAATCAGAGCAAGCCCTGCCCACTAGGTCAGGTGACCGCTTTCTTCCCGGGCTTTTGCGCACGATAAACGAACTAACAGTAAAAGTTTGCTAATGAATTGAATTTGTACGCAACAGCATATACAGTAACTTATACGTAGCAATAGAGTATAATTTATAGGACAAACTACGTAGCGAATGCGTACAAAGCCGAAGTGAATCACCTAATATTCGTATTCGCAGCTAAAAATTCCCAAGATTCGATACGAATCAACGAATTGACTAATCGATTCGCTCATCTCTAAACTACACCATCCTAGACATGTAAGCTGACTCTAGTTGTCATCTGGAATGTTTTTAAAGATGGATTAATAAGAATATGGATTTAAATCAAGTGCCAGGGATTTTTCCACTTCTACAATCCTGCAAGTTTTGCTTGTATCTGACCCAGGAGTGTTGTTTCCTCTCTGCACTCTTTGCATGTGTGGTGACCGTACATCTTATCCAGGATTTTGGATGTGCATACTACATTTTTTTTCAATAACAAGTAAGTATTGCCTAACATACATGAAAAAATCCTATCAAATTCCATTACATTCAATGTAGTTTTCTTTTCAATAACAAGTAAGTCAAAGAAACGAATAAACTAAAAAACTAAAAAAAAAAAAAAAAAATCCTCCAAATCATTCTTAAGTGAAAGCACTTGAAAAGAGAGGAGCACCGATAACCAGGTCATGCAAATCTATCTTGATATATTAACTGTCTAGTCTGTCAAAACTATATAATCCGTCTAGATAGTTTGCAAATGAAAAGCTGGATTCTTGGTTCCATATCATAAATCCTGCAATCACACCAACTCCTGAATAATTTTGAAGACGATGTTGCAAATATATTGCATATTAGGTTTTGATGTCTCAGATTTGACATAGACATACTAAAAATGGTTTGTCAGGTTTCAGATTTGTGTTCACTTTTTTTAGAAAATCATTAGAGAAGAGTCTCATCTGTTCATCTTTAATGCTTGAAGTCCTGATTAAAAATAATAATATTGCCTCCTGATATCTTGTGACTCGGTTTTCATACCAAAAACATATGCAAGGGATAGGTGACAAATTTTTAATTAGTGGGTGACATGCATCAGTCACTCGAACAGGAGACCCATGCCCAATGTTTCCACTAAGCTCTTCTCTCTGGAAATCATGAGCTGAATATTCCACATGAAGTAGACAGGTGATGGAATGGAGGGGATTCAAAAGCAGAGTATAACTTTTTTTTTATTTTAATACCTTCACATGCTTTTAACAATTATTTTTCTTACTCGGACAGCCACTTTAAATTTGATAATTTTCTAATATACATTCTGTTTGTGAGGTAATATTTTTTTAGTATCTTTCATGAGACTCATGTTATGCTGAGCAAAATGCAAATAAGTTCTTGTGAATACAAGAGAATTAATATTCAGGGCCATAACTGCCTCCACATTGAGGTAATACATGTATATGAAAACTTGACACAGCTCAATCTGGTAAATATTCAGAAAGTCACTTAGCAAGAAAAACAATAGCTTTAAGCTATTGTTTAATATTAATTCAATCTACCTTGTACAAAAGAATTACAAATGAGTCTGATATTGATAGGTATATTAGCATGATATTAGCATTAAAATGTTTCATAGAAAAGAGACAATAACATTCTTAAGAAATATGAACTTTAAAACGTGTCACTGGTGATAATTTTTTATTCATATTCATAATGATTGTGTGGGATATCAGACACATGGTTTTCTTATTTCAATATTTAAAAAATGTATTTAATAAAAGTGTCATGGTATCTAGATTTTAAGAAATGCACGTGAATAGAAAAACCATAATTTGAGTTAACTTAACCTTTTGTTTTTTATTGTGACTGTATATGAGAAATATATAGTACTTACTTATATAAAGATGATTCTGAACAATGAAATGGGTGGTTCCATAGAAGTTTATTTTTCTTCTCCTAAACCTCTCCATAGTCCCAGCTTAAACTCTTTCCTCTTTTCTTCTCTATCCACACCCCTGGACTTTCTTCAAATCTTGTTGAGGTTGAATGGCTGGTGCATGTACTGTTTAGGGAGCTTTTTGACTGCAATGTGCATGTACCTGACAACAGAAAACCACAAGGAGGGGGGTCAATTTAAGTCACATGCTCCAGTGACACGTTGACCTTTTGAGTTGTGTTGAGCTCAGTGACATAAGAAATAGGTGGACAACAACCACTGACTACCAATGAACTATGGCTGCTGACATGGTCACTGTCGCAATGTCCATCTATAAGTATGTAATCCTTACTTCTCGTTTAAAGCTAACATAGCATGTTTTACCAGGAAAACTCATTTCAAGAATACCTGCACTTTCAAGTGAAAGAATAAGCTGTCAAGTGGTTGTACTTGAGGAATAACACTATTTCTGACATTATATGACTTTTATCCTGCATTTTTAGCAGTTTTCCCCTATGCATTATCTATCGCAAATTCACAGTTCTCCACGAGTGTAACGGCTTTGGGTTACTCCTTAGGATAGTATTGCTGCAGTCCACTGGTATTAATCCTCTACAGTGGGATCTGGGCTTTGCTACAGAGGAACCTCAAGGTCGCTATCTATACAGTAGACTCTGTATGATTGGCAGCTGACCCATTAGAGTCAGAGATACCGATGCAGGGCACCTCTGCTACAGGTAGAGGAGGACAGTCCTTGTCTGGAAGCAGGTTGCAGCCTGCATGGAGGGACAGAGCGAGTGTAGTGGCCAGGCCTGCTGGGAAGCAAAGAGCAGGATGCTGGTCCATGCCACGGGGACATAGAAACTCAGGACTGGTAAGTTGAGCAGCAGTGGCCATGGGCCACCTCTACATTTAGTAGAACAGGAGCATCAATGATTTCATTGAGTTAACAAGATTGTTCATCATGACCAAAAACCTTCCAATCTACCAAGAAGAAGGTTTTTTCTCTTATTTTCTTCATTTGCAAAATATTCTTGACTTTGTATACAATTTCTGTGCTGACAGGAGCAGAAGCTGTAAAAGTACGGCTAGAATAACGATTGAATATAACTGGCTTGAGGAGAGAAACATGAAAAGAATTTGGAATACTTAATGAGGCAGTCACACCTTAGACCAGATTCAACTGTCTAAACACCTCGACCAAAAAAGAGGTGTGCCAATGTGTACGAGGATACCTTGAGTCTGATGTTTTTTGAGGAAAGCCAGACCTTGTCCCAAGGAGAAAATTAATATGGGGTCCTATGATTATGGTCAGTGAATGTATTTATATGAGCAGAATCATGAAGCAAAGATGTTTCAGTCTCTTGCCAGATCTGGGTGAAGTTGCTGAGAGTACAAATGGCTGCTGGAATGCCAGAGGAGACAGATAACCGAAGATCAACATTTAATTGATGGCCGTAGAAAGGGGTCTTACCTGTAGACTCACTAGGATGGTTGTTTTACAAAAACTGTGCATAGGGGAACAAAGTAAACCAGTCATTGTGATGTGCTAAAGTGAAATGTCACAAATAGTTGACCAGGATTTGATTAATACAGTCCACCTGTCCATTGGATTGCAGATGTCCAACTTGATATCTAACGGTTTGCAGATAGCCTTCCAGAACTTAGATATAAACTGCCCTGTGCTCTAGGTAGCTGAAAAATGTGTTCCATGAACAATTTGGCCAGTTGACTGGCAGATGGGAGGCCAGGCAGAGGTTTGAAGTGAGCTATTTTTGAAAATTGGTCAGTCACCACCCAGTTTGCTGTACACCCTGAAGAAAAAGATAGGTCAGTGACAAAGGCCATGGCAATAGGTTTCCACAAGACATCAGGCACTGGCAAGGGAACTAAATGTCCTGAAGGTTTTTGTTTTGAAGAGTTGTTTTGCCTGATTAGTAGGGTTAAAAGAATGAGAGAGGGAATCAAATCAAACCATGTTGAGAACAACCACCATTGAGTTTGGTGAAGGTTGATACAATGAAGTGACTGAAGATAAGTCAGGTTCTTGTGGTGTGTATAGATGTTGACAGGATGGTGGGCACCCTCAAGCAGATGATGTCACTCCTTTAGGGCCAACTTGATAGTGAGCGACTCCCTGTGATCAATAAAATAATTCCTCTCTGCCAAGGAGAAGGCCTTCAGGAAGAAGCTGCAACTGAGAATCTTGCTAGGGGTATCTTCTGAGTAAGACCAGCTCCAGCATCCACAGAGAATGCATCCACCTCTAGAAAGAACTGTTTGCTATAGCAAAACAATGAAAAATTGATGCAGAAGAGAAGACCTGCTTGAAAGGCTGGAAGGTTGACTCTGGAGTCTACTGCTTTGCATTCACCCGGTAAAAGCAGAAATAGAGTTGGTGAGTGTGGGAGAGTAAGGAATAAATTGTCTGTAATAATTAGCAAAGCCCATAAACCACTGGCCTATAGGACAGTGTCAGTCCAAGACAGCAGCAGACAACTTCTCGGAATCCATAGCAATACCCCGATCAGAAGCAATGTAACCCAGGAAGGGTAGAGAGGATTTTTCAAAGAGGCAAATTTAAACTGCATACAGTCTGTTCTCCCTCAAGCCCTGAATGAAGTGAGATCAGGAGAGAATATCAAGATGTTGTCCAAACAGACCACTACATAGATACTGTATACAGGAGATCATGAAAGATATCATTAAGAAATTTCTGAATAACTGCAGCGGAGTTATTGAGGTCAAAGGATATGATAAGATGTTCATAGAGTTAGTCTCGAGTGGTAAAAGCGGTCTTCCACTAATTACCTTCTCGTATCTGGATCAGATTGTAGGCAATTTTGAGATCTAATTTTGTGAAGATCCTGGCTCCACAGAGCCTATCAAAGAGCTCAGGAACTAGCGGCAAAGAGTACTTGTTTTTGTTAGTTACTTTATTCAGACCACGGTAATCGATACATGGCTGGTAGGGGGAGTCCTTTTTCTTGACAAAGAAGATACCAGCCTCTGCAAGTGAAGAAACAATTCCGGATGAAGCCACACTCAAGATTATCTTTAATATTTTCAGAAATGGCATGTATTTCAGGCAGAGACAGAGGGTAGACATGGCCACCTGGTGTAGTAGTTCCTGGGCCCACATCAATGGGGCAGTCATAAGAATGATGTGTCAGCCTCCTTCTTATCGAAGATATCAGCATAGCTGGCATAAGCAGAAGGTAGACCCTGTAGATTAGGAGGAACTTTTGGAGTTAGTGCAGAATGTACAAATGCCAAAAAGCAATGACAAATAGAACTCTAATGCAAAATCTGCCCAAAGTTCTAGTCTATGACAGGACTATGCATGCGGATGCAGGGCAGTCTTAACAGGAGAGGACTAGTGGACACAGGCTGGAAATAGGAGCTCTGTGTGCAAAATTCACACTTGAAACTCCATGGGCATAGCGACATATTGTACAGATTCCAGGATTGGCATCTCATTGATGGACATCACCACCAAAGACTTCTTCAACTGCTTAGTAGGAATACGGTAACGGGTTACCAAGCCCCGATGAACAAAGTTTCCTTCTGAGCCACAGTCTGGAAAGGCCCACATGGTTTACTATACAGTGGGGAAAAAAGTATTTAGTCAGCCACCAATTGTGCAAGTTCTGCCACTTAAAAAGATGAGAGAGGCCTGTAATTGACATCATAGGTAGACCTCAACTATGAGAGACAAAATGAGAAAACAAATCCAGAAAATCACATATTCTGATTTTTAAAGAATTTATTTGCAAATTATGGTGGAAAATAAGTATTTGGTCACCTACAAACAAGCAAGATTTCTGGCTCTCACAGACCTGTAACTTCTTTTTTAAGAGGCTCCTCTGTCCTCCACTCATTACCTGTAGTAATGGCACCTGTTTGAACTTGTTATCAGTATAAAAGACACCTGTCCACAACCTCAAACAGTCACACTCCAAACTCCACTATGGTGAAGACTAAAGAGCTGTCGAAGGACACCAGAAACAAAATTGTAGACCTGCACCAGGCTGGGAAGACTGAATCTGCAATAGACAAGCAGCTTGGTGTGAAGAACTCAACTGTGGGAGCAATGATCAGAAAATGGAAGACCTACAAGACCACTGCTAATCTCCCTCGATCAGGGGCTCGACGCAAGATCTCACCCCATGGGGTCAAAATGATCACAAGAACTGTGAGCAAAAACCCCAGAACCACACGGGAGGACCTAGTGAATGACCTGCAGAAAGCTGGGACCAACATAACAAAGGCTACCGTCAGTAACACACTACACCACCAGGGACTCAGATCCTGCAGTGCCAGACGTGTCCCCCTGCTTAAGCCAGTACATATCCGGGCCTGTCTGA